>JAXQQM020075740.1:0-132185 GCA_034641835.2 Pinus albicaulis
TGTACAGATGCTATGTTAATATCACTAATATTCTTATTTAAATTTACCAAGAATTAAAATACACTTAAAATTCTTAAGTACTTACCATCAAAATGTAGAAATATCATAAAGGATAAATTAAATTATTAAGTACTTTACCCTAAAAACGTAGAAATTTCATAAAGCATGAACTTTGGCATTCGTTTAAGATATTTTAAGAAAATATAATTCTAGATCTTTTCTAAAGAAAAACTAAAATTATAATTATTAAATTGGTGATTATTATTAATTAATCATATTTATGTTGAAAATTTGAATAATTAAAAAAATAATAAAATAAATTAAAATAAATCCATCAAATATTTTGAGATTCTCAAAAAACTTTTTCCTATCAAGAAAATGTATAAGGAAAATGAGATTTCTCTCTTTATAATTTGATGAAATTAAAAACAATAAACTGAACTAAAATTTTCCATTAATAATATCTCATTTTTAAATTTATAATGAAAATTGGCCAAAATCTATCGATGATTCTTAGCAACTTCAAAGCAAGACATATAAGAAAATGCATGGATTTATAGTATATACCGATATCAAATATTTTATTTTATTCAAATTTAATCCAGTGTAAATAGAGATCACATGAACTCATGGTTTAAGTCTCAGCTCCTACCCTTTCAAATATTCTATATCGTTGGATTAAGTGTTGTAAAATTTCATAATTTTAAATTTTAGTTATAAAATATATATTCTTTACACAAATCTATGCTTTATTTGCAAGAAGCTTTTTCCCCTGTTACCCTGTTACATATCTTATTTCTTTGGATTAAGTATTGCAAAATTCCCTAACTTTAAATTCTTGTTAAAGAAAATTGTTTCTCCCTAAAAAAGAATAACACCATTGCAAAATTCAACATCTATATCAAGAATGTAAATGACAAAGAGGCAACTCTAAAATTCCAGCTTAGCAAAAGACAACTTGTAGTGAAACAAGTCTTGATCTCAAATGGAGATGTGTCTGTTTAGTTGGTGAAAATTATTAATCATTAATTAGAAATAACCATTGAAAACTAGTAATACTTATAAAAGAACATGTATAAACTAAATTTTTAAGCTGATTTTATGTATAAAAAAAATGTGAAAAGTTTTTAAAATTATAAAAGTTGTGCAATATGCAAAATTTAGATATTTTACAATTTTTTTTAGAATATTGAATTTATTTATATAATAAAAACATATTTTAAATAATTAAAGCCTTATCCATAATTGTATTACAAAATTCTCATGAAATAAGAAAAATAATAAAATAATTAACTAACACTAAATAAAACACACCAGAAAATGTTTAAAACATAGCCAAAAAGTCATAACAAAGTATATAAATATTTTTGAATAATTATTAAAATATTAAATGTTGAAATTTTATCTAAAAATGTAATATATCATAAAATTGAAAATGAGTTAAAATGAAATTCAAAAGTGAATAGATAAGTTTGTTATCTAAATTATATTTGAGAATGGGACAACTATAAACATTTTTTATCTAAATTATACATGAGAAAGAGACAACTATAAGTATTTTTTTGGTAGTGATTAGATTCAATTCCATTTCATATGAAAGTTGCCTAGTTATTATTCTGATTAGCCAATTTATAAAAACATCTAAAATACCTAAAAATATATGTTGCACGGTAACTGCTCCCGGGAAATGGAAAACCCATTCCAGAGGTTCCTACGCTTTCGAGAGCTTTGTAACAGTGTGGGAACTTACCATTTTCAATAAGAGCTACGACGAGAGCTGGGACACGTTTCAGAATCATTGACTATTATGATGATTGGCGTTCCACCATTTCCAGCAAAATTTACCACCAAAAAAAAAAGCATTTCTACGTTTCCAGTAATTTTTACCTAAAAAGAAGCTTCCCTTCTATAAATTTTTCCCCAAAAGCCGCAAAAAAAAAACTTCCCTTCTCAAATTAACACACAAAAAAAATCTTTTGCTCGCCAAACTCACTCACAATCTTGGATCAAGTTTGCGAGTATGCCTCCATTCACTTCATCACTCTAATTTTTAACTTGTGAGCACATAGTTGTTCGTTGCAGCCTTGTATTCATTTGAAAATAGTGTCAGAAGCAGTGGTTCTCTACAACCAGTAACCTCAATGAGTTTTCAAATAATCTATGTTTTCTTCTAGACACTTAAACTCCAATAGTGAGGGCTTTAAATTTTCAAGGATTTCTTCTTTTCTGTCATTTCTCTTGGCGAGCTCTTGTGTGGGGCTATTTCGTTTTTCAGTCCTATCCTCTCTCTTTGCGAGCTCTTCTATTGGGCTATTTGATTTTTCATTCCCGTTTTATGTGATGTCTAAACTCTGGTTTCTTGCTTCCTTTCTGTGAAATTCCTCTTGCCATTAGTATGTTAGTTCCATTTCCTTTCAGTTTCAGAGAGACTGTCTTGTAATGATATTTATAATTTTTCATAATAAAAATTTATGTTTTTTTTCTTTGGAAAAAAAGTTGTATTAAATTAGTAAATGAATCAATGATGTGTCTGACATAGTAACATTGACGTTCCTTTCACAGGTAAAAAGTATCAAACCCATATGCCACATTGCAACATTCCACAGATTAACTTGGTTTTTTATATAATTTGTATGAGTTAGATTGTATCAATTTTCCATTTATATTTTTAGCTATGTTGCACGAGTTTTTGGAATGTGGGAACGTTGGGAACTTGGGTACGGGTGTCCGAAATGGCTAGATGTTTCCCAAACTAATTGGGAGAGGTAATATTATATAATAAAAAAATTGAAAAATTAAAATATTAAAAATGTTTTTTTAATTACATAATTTATATAATAATCAAAATATTCAAATGTTAAATTCAATTTAAAATTTTAATTTATTGTACGAATATCAAATTCAAAACTGAACATTTGAAAATGGAAATGACTCAAGGGACACTTTTGAATTTTTGAAACATAGTGAAAATCAAAGAAATCATATTAATATTCATATTTCTAGCATGCCCAATGTAGTACATAGCAAAAAAAATTGCAAATTCCCAAAGTAGCAAAGTAATACATTGTCCAAAAATGCTCAAGGCCAAAACATAACATTAAAGAGTAAAGTTGAAGATGATCATAAAGTGCAATCTTCGGCATCATGATTATTCATATAAACTTGAGCCTCGCTAGGCACTCCAATTTCATCATCACCATCATCAATATCAAGATAAACTATAATGCTACCCAAAGGTGATCCAACTAAACCTGCATCTGGTGAAAGATTATCCTCATCATCATCAATCTGAGAAGCATCCTCAACATCAACATTCCATCTTTTTGTCGGACCCTCTAAATACTCTGGAAGTTTCGTTGAGCAAAGTCGAAGACTACTATGCATATGAACCGGTTTCTCTGTTCTCTTAGAGGCAAGCTTATTCCTCTTAACAAAGTGAATGCAACTGTAAGTGGACCAATTCCTTTCAGCTGTCGACGAATTAGAAACCTGAGATAGCAAGCATGAGGCATGATTTCAAAGCTCTTGGGATTTCTCCCCATAGATTCTCCACTATCCAATGGGATTCCTTTGTGCATAAATGTTGATGTCTAGCCTTGCATCTTGAGAGAGTGTGGAAGGGTTTAAGGTAGAAAAATCAATAAATTATTCTCGCATTACATTTGCTTCATTAGTTGTATATATTTTTCCTATGGCATCAAGAAAGCCTTGTTTCACTTATTCATCATCAATTAGTAGAACTCTATTTGGTATCTCCATATACTAGTTTTGATTAAGGGCATAAGAAGCCATGTGAAGAGAGATATTGAGTTTGATCCATCTCTTCCTTATTATACTATGAGTTTGATGGAAGAGCTCTAAAGAGGGGTTTATATCCAAAATTATGTTCCTTACCTTGCCTACCATGGTATCAATACATTCATAAACTTCTCCAAGGTTGGGGGAATCAGAATCTGCATACCTAATCAACTCCATAATTGGAGCTGTGAAAGAAACAACATATTTACAATCAGACTGCCAATCATCATTGAGAAGCTACTCACTTATCTCTTTTTCTTGTACTGATTTTGATCCAGACCATACATTTCACTTTAAGGGAAAAATAGTGGCTTGTAAGGATGCATGTACCTTGACCATACATTGAAGAAGAATGAAGTATGTAGCATATCTTGTTTCTGCAAGTTTCAAAAACCTCTTCCTTGAATACATCCTATATATTGCTAAAGAGGCATGGTGGTTGCAAATGTACATGTGTGCATCTCTTGCATCTAAAATGAGTTTAGCAATCCAAGATATTTTTTCGATATCTTTGAGGACATTATTAAAGGCATGTACACAACAACAATTCCAAATGATATGTCTATATCAACTTTGAACCATCAAACCCACTTCTTTGCAAACAAGGGTTGCATATGTGATTACATGTACTAGATTTGAAGGACTATTCTCATCAATTACTTCTTTGAATAGTTAAAACATGAAGGTAGCATAATTTAGTTTCCCACTACAACCAATTAATCTTAAAAAGTAGGGCCCAACTAGAGATGTAACAATAATATTCAACAATGGGCTTTGTTGAATGTCTGTCCAACCATCCATAACTATTGAACATCATGAATAAATCGAATATTGTTTAAGGGGACCCATAAGCCCTTTCATTCTTGTCACCCCCTTATCTAACAATGATGTCTTCATTTTGTTGTAATTTGGAGGTGCATATCCTGGGCCAACAGCTATGATTTTTTGAACCATTTCTTTGTAATGTGGAGAACGGGTAGTATTAAATGAAATTCCATTTCCATAAAAGAATCAGCAATAGCATCATCGACCTCATCCCTATGTACTACATTTTAGATTTTAGAAATTTGTTCCTGATAAAAACTAGCAGGCATGTTACTCCTCCCAGAAGTAGATCCCCCCCACAAACTCAAATTAGTTTGATGCATTTTGATTAATCCAATCTTCTGTATCATGGGAAGGAGATCTAGGTACTTTAAACTTACAATCATTATCCAAGTTCATTACATTATATCCTAGGGAAGCCATATGAAGCTTTGTTAACTCCATCCTTTTCTCAATAGTACATGTACAACCCTTTACTCCATCGCCATATATGGATAGAAGATTATGACATACCCTAGTTTAACTTCCTTTAAACATGTGGTTACAAAATGTGCACATGCATTCTTCACAACCACCACTATTTTGTTTCTTGTTTTTATTAATTTTCTTCACAAATTTTAACAAGTTTTTATTGGGGTTTGTGCTTTGTTGGACTTTACCATTTGGAATTGGAGGGAGAGAAGAATTTTCATATCTACTTGCTGGTATTGAACTACCACTCTCCATGATTTCCCTGGTTAATACAAAAGAAAAAAAAACATATTATAAACAAAATGTACAATGAAATGTTAAGAAATAACATGCACTTGTATACAAAAATGCAAATTCAAATGAAAATGTATTTAAGAACACACTTTTCAACAATCTATACAATAACAATTTTGTAACACATTGTAACACATTATAATAACAATTGAGATGGTGTTAAAGAAAATATAATTCTAGTTGTTCTCTAAAACAAAACTAAAATTATAATTTTTAATAATTTTTACTGTCCATAAAACATTAGAACTTTGAATTTTATACATCAATAATTTTGTTCAGATGCTAGTTAAAGGTAAAGATATCAATGTTACCATCACTAATATTCTTATCTACCTTGACCATGAATTCAAATACATTTAAATACAGTAAAAATTTAGAGATCTCATAAGACATGAATTTTGGCAGTCATTTAAGATATTTTAAGAAAATATAATTCTAGATATTCTCTAAAACAAAAATAAAATAATAATTTTTAATCATTTTTATTGTCCATAAAAATTAGGAATTTGAATTTTATGCTAGCTAAAGGAAAACATATCCATGTTACCATCACTAATATTCTTATATAACTTGACCAAGAATTCAAATAAATTTAAAATTATTCAGTATTTTACCCTGAAACTTAGAAATCTCATAAATCTCGTAAGGCATGAATTGTGCCCTTAGTTTAAGATATTTTAAGAAAATATAATTCTAGATGTTCTCTAAACCAAATTTAAAATTATAATTTTTAATAATTTTTTATTTTCCATAAAATATCAAGACTTTGAATTTTATATATCAATAATTTTGTTTAGATTCTAGTTAAAGGAAAAGATTCCATGTTACCATCACTAATATTAAAAACATAGAAATCTCATAAGCCTTGAATTTTGGCCTTAGTTTAAAATATTTTAAGAAAATATAATTCTAGATATTCTCTAAAGAAAAATTAAAATTAAAAATATTAAACTGGTGATTATTATTAATTTAATCATGTTTATGTTAAAAAATTTAATAATTAAAATAATAATAAAATAATTTAAAATAAATCCATCAAATTTTCCATATTTAAAAAAACAACGAGATTCTCCAAAAACGGTTTCCTATCAGGAAAAAGTATAAGGCAAAGGATATTTCTCTCCTTATAATTCGATGAAATTAAAAACAATAACTTGAACTAAAATTTTCCATTAATATTATCTCATTTTCAAATTTATAATGAAAATTGGCGAAAATCTATCGATGATTCTTAGAAACTTCGAAGCAAGACATATAAGAAAATGTATGGATTTATAGTATATACCCATATCAAATATTTTATTTTATTCAAATTTAATCTAGTATAAATAGAGATCGCATGAACTCATGGTTTAAGTCCCAGCTCCTAACCCTTCACATATTCTATACCTTTGGATTAGGTGTTGTAAAATTTCATAATTTTAAATTTTAGTTATAAAATATATATTCTTTACACAAATATATGCTTTATTTTCATGAAGCTTTTCCGCCTACTACCCTGTTACATATTTGATTTCTTTGGATTAAGTATTGCAAAATTCCCTAACTTCAAATTCTTGTTAAATAAAATTGTTTCTCTCTACAAAAGAATAACACTATTGCAAAATTCAACATGTATATCAAAAATATAAATCAGAAACACTTCATTACATTACATTTGTTTGTACATATGTAGACATGGCCAGTGGATTTTTTCGGAAATATTATTTTGGAGGCAACTCTAAAATTCCAACTTAGCAAAATACAACATGTACTAAAAGAAGTCTTGATCTCACATAGAGATGTGTCTGTTTAGTTGGTGAAAATGATTAATTATTAATTAACAATAACCATTGAAAACTAGCAATACTTATAAAAGAACATGCATAAACTAAAATTTTAAGCTAATTTTATATAAAAAAATGTGAAAAGTTTTTAAAATTATAAAAGTTGTGCAATTTAGATATTTTACAATATTTTTTTAGAATATTGAATTTATTTATATCATAAAAACATATTTTAAATAATTAAATCCTCATCCATAATTGTATTACAAAATTCTCACAAAATAAGAAAAATAATAAAATAATTAACTAACACTAAATAAAACACACCAGAAAATGTTTATTCATGAATCAAAACATAGCTCAAAAAATCATAACATAGTATATAAATATTTTTGAATAATTATTGAAATATTAAATGTTGAAATTCTTAAAATCTAAAAATGTAATATATCATAAAATTGAAAATGAGTTAAAATGAAATTCAAAAGTGAATAGATAAGTTTGTTATCTAAATTATGTTTGAGAATGGGACAACTATAAACATTTTTTTATCTAAACTATACTTGAGAAAGAGACGACTATAAGTATTTCTTTGGTAGTGATCAGATTCAATTCCATTTCATATGAAAGCTGCCTAGTTATTATTATGATTAGCCAATTAATAAAACCATATAAAATATCTAAAAAGATATGTTGCACGGGAATGGCTCCCAGGAAATGGGGAACCCATTCTAGAGGTACCTACGGTCCCGGGAGCTTTGGAACGGTGTCGGAACTTACCATTTTCAGCAGGAGCTGCAACCAGAGCTGGGGCACGTTTCAGAATCATTGAATATTATGATGATTGACGTTCCATAGTTTCCAACAAAATTTGTCACCAAAAAGAACTTCCTTTCTACGTTTCCAGTAAGTTTTACCCAAAAAGAAACTTCCCTTTTATAAATTTGCTGCAAAAGCCACAAAAAAAAACTTACCTTCTCAAATTAACACGCAAAAAAAATCTTTCTCTTGCCAAACTCACTCACAATCTTACATAAAGTTTGCGAGTATGCCTCCATTCACTCCATCACTCTAATTGTTAACTTTTTTAAGAGCGCATAGTTGTTAGTTGTAGCCTTGTATTCATTTGAAAATACTGTCGGAAGAAATGGTTCTCTGTGGCCAGTAACCTCAGTGAGTTTCCAAATACTTTGTGTTTTCTTCTAAAAATTTAAACTCCAATAGTGAGGGCTTTAAATTTTCAAGGATTTCTTATTTTCTTTCTTTTCTCTTTGCGAGTTCTTATGTGTGGCTATTTCATTTTTCAATCTTGTCCTTTCTGTTTGTGAGCTCTTTTGTGGGGCTATTTCATTTTTTAGTCTCATTTTATGTGATATCTAAAATCTGGTTTCTTGCTTCCCTTATGTGAAATTCCTCTTGCCATTAGTATATTAGTTTTGTTTCATTTCAGTTTCAAAGAGACTCTCTTGACTAGTTCTTGTAAAGATATTTATAATTTTTCATAATAAAAAATTATGTTTTTTTTTCTTTGGAAAAAAAATCATATTAAATTAGTAAATGCACCAATGATGTGTGTGACATTTCTAGAATTAGTAACATTGACGCTCCTTTCACAGGTACAAAGTATCAAACCCATCTGCCACATTACATCATTCCACATATTAATTTGATTTTTTATATAATTTGTATGAGGTACATTGTATCAATTTTCCATTTAGCTTTTTAGGTATGTTAGATGGTTTTATTAATTGGTTAATCATAATGATAACTGGGCAGCTTTCATGTGAAACAAAATTGAATTTGATCACTACCAAACAAATACTTATAGTTGTCTCTTTCTCCAGTATAATTTAGATAACAAACTTATCTATTCACTTTTGAATTTCATTTTAATTCATTTTCAATTTTATGATATATTACATTTTTAGATTTTAAGAATCTCAACATTTAACATTTAATAAAAATGATAAAAAATTATAATTTTAGTATTGTTTTAGAGAATATCTAGAATTATATTTTCTTAAAATATCTTAAACGAAGGCCAAAACTCATGCATTATGATATTTCTAAGTTTTTACTATAAAGTACGTAAAATTCTAACTAGCATCTGAACAAAATTATTGATGTATAAAATTCAAAGTCCTAATGTTTTATGGACAATAAAAATTATTAAAAATTATAATTTTAGTTTTTTTTTAGAGAACAACTAGAATTATATTTTCTTTAACACCATCTCTATTGTTATTATAATGTGTTAGATTGTGTTACAAAAATGTTATTGTATAGATTGTTGAAATGTGTGTTCTTAAGTACATTTTCATTTGCATTTACATTTTTGTATACAAGTGCATGTTATTTTTTTTTTATTGTACATTTTGTTTATAATATGTTTTTTTTTGTCGTTAATGTTGTTATTAGTATTATCAAGGTAATGAGTTACCTGGCTATAGGTTTATTAATGCATGGGGTTATATATGCTTTCTTATTTGTTTAAATTGGGCATATACAACATGATTCTATAACCTAATAGATATTGGTTTTCCTCTTATCATAGGGTTGTCAGTGCTTTTGATGATTTCTGGTAAGGAATTTGAAGGCTTGAAACATTACCATGATGTACCATTGAGTCTATAGTTTATAATAGATATTGGTTGCGGTCATGGCGAAGCTTATTTTCCAATCTATCCACTCATAAATGTGCGGGGCAGTATATCCCTACTTTAGGATAGTGTATCTGTTTTAATCCTATCTGGGCATATACTGCCCCGCTCATTTATGGGTGGATAGACTGGAAAACAAGCTTTGCCTTTTATCATAAGATTGACAATGTTTTTTATGATTTCCTGTATGGAATTTGAAGACCTACAGCATTACCATATTGTAATATGTATTTTTTTTAATGTTGAGGGTAATGATCAATTCAATTCAAGATAATAGAGTTATAAAGATAATAAGAAAAGTTATGCAAATAGTTTAGCAGTTAGCTTTTGGAATATTTTATTTAGTAAAATCTTTGTGAAAAATTGAAAGATTTTATTTTGAAACTTCATAATAGAGTTCAAAAGCTAGATTAAAAAAATCAATGTATATCATACGCTATCTTTAATCTTGTAAACATTAAAATAACCATTTCTTCCCTTTGAAATATTTTTTCTACTACAGCCAATATCGATTCAATAATGTGTTTTCAAAAATGTATAGTAGCGAATATATTGTTTTCCTTCGTGTGTGAACTTCCCATAGGAGAGAAAGTTATAACAGACTCTATTTTAAATATTATATATGTTTCCCTTCAGCTTTTCAGTAACCCTCACTGTCCTTGGAAAAGGATCGGACCTTCAGTTTGAGTTGATAATTCTTAGATCGACGAGCCACATTTCAACATTCTACCTCTCATTTGAGTTGATAATTCTTACATCCATGAACCACGTTTCAACATTCTAATGCCTCTTGTTTAATTTAAATTATTATTCATTCATAACACATCATTAACAATTCAAACTTTGCAAATTGGTCACAGAAAATGAAATTGTTCCTAATCATCCAATGCACCTTTCAGTACTTTGTGTCTATTCAATCCAACATGGAATTTTATAAAAAAATGTATTTATATACTTTTTGTCTATTCAGTCTATCTAACATGGATTTTATCAATATTTTATTTCTATGATGAGGGGCCAAATCGGGATTGCGTTGGAGAGGTGCTTGGCTTAGGGTTTCTATAACCCTGCAATGGAGACACTCAGGATTCTCTCTATTCTCGCGGTGGCCTGATATCACTCTCCTACGCACTTCGAATGACTGTTTCTGACCTCTTCACATGGAAACACCTTTGGGAGGGGTGGGATCCTACCCCCTCCTATCACTACACCCTCTGACACTTCCATTCGGACCATTTCCTCTCAAAAACCATCCACTGACACAGCAGAAGGGCAAACGAAATCAAACGAGGTGAAAAAAGACAAGCAGGACCCCCAGAGCGCTCCATATGCTCAGCCAAAAGTATCCTCTGCTACATGCATTCCGATAGCAGTAGATCGTATCAAAATAGATCTCCCTAGACATCGCATCAATGGAAACATTCAGTTCATGAAGGACCACGCCCTCATCGGCAAGTTTATAGACCTCTGGCCAACTGAAAAAGTGCTTCAGGGATGGATTGCCTCAAAATGGAAGCCCAAGGGGCATGTCACTTTGCAGCTGGGCCCTAAAGGATTCTTCACAGCGGTTTTCAACTCTTTGGAGGATAGGAATCGCATCTTTGATGGAGGCCCTTATTTTTTCAACTCTGCAAGCCTTTATCTTCGTGATTGGATTGAAAGATTCAACCCAAACAAAGAATACTTCAACTGGGCACTAGTTTGGATTCGCATGTACTCCTTACCATTGGAATACTGGGATGAGGAAACCCTTAAAGACATTGGCAATGGATTAAGGGAATTCATCAAGATCGCGGAAGAAACCAAAATCAGACGATACACTTCCTATGCGAAGATCTGTGTCTACATGCATCTCGCCAAAGCCCTCACCGATTCGGTAAGCCTCTTTCATGATGAATTTGAATGGGTACAAACTATAGGTTACGAACATGTTCCATTTCATTACAGAAAGTGCCATGAACATGGTCATCTTTTCAGAGATTTCCCTCTGAACACCCCAGCCAAACCTTCCCCTCCTTCGAAAAACACAGATGCAGAAGGCTTCACCAAAGTCTCTAGTTGAAAGAAGCACACAAAAAACCCCCCTGCAACGCCCTCAGCTCCTAACATTCCCTCCACCAGCAAAAACTTTGAAATCCTTACCTCCCATGTTTCCTCGAAAGGAGGCCCCTCGAAACCTTCCCCAGATAACCCAATCTCTGACATTCCTGACCCCAAAGCCTTGCCTCAAAATACGTCCACGTCCCTTTCTCCTTCTATGCCAAATGTTCCCCCACCCCTGACCAACAAGGAGAAAGCCATTATCATCAAAAATTCTCATATGGAAATAGATGGAGATCCCCCCTCTGCCTCTCAGTCAAATGAATCTATAGATGACAAGAAAAAGCCTACCTATATGGAAGAGGAACCTGAAAGCATCGATATTGGCGACTTGGATATTCTAGCCCTAGAGCTTGCTTTCCCTCAAAAGGATTATGAAAATATTCCCAACAGGAAAATTGATAGCCTTGAAGTTGTAATCTTTCGTGCGCAACAAAGAAACTCTTTAGGAATACAAGCAAGCAGTCACTGGGATGGAAAAAAGATAATGAAAGAGTAAAAAAAAAGAGGGTGCAAGACAGATCTGCAAAGAACAATCATAGTGGGAGAAATTCTTGTGGAATCTGGGAGGTATCCCAAGCTAACTAAGTTCTATCGGCCAATCCCCAGAAGTTCCCAATGAAGTTAATCTCATGGAATGTAAGTGGGCTAAATAGCCTTTCCAAACATCGGATGATTAAAAATATGATATAGCAATACAAGCCAAAGATAGTCTTCCTCCAGGAGACAAAATGTAACAGCAGCATTCTGGATTCCATCCTCACCAAAACATGGATTGGCTGCAGGTCAGTATCAGTTGACACCTATGGAGCCTCAGGAGGGCTGGAAATTATTTGGAACCCCCAGCTTATCTCCCTGTCAGACTTTCATGCCAACCATAATTTCATACAAGCCACCTTCCACTTGGTTGGCTCCAATTCACATGGGCACCTCACCAATGTATATTTTCCTCAAGACCTGCAGCATAAAATTTCCCTCCTCTCCACAATTTCTGCCCTCAACTCCACTAGACGCCATCCTCTATGGATCTATGGGGGGGACTTCAATATGATAACCAGGTTGGAGGAAAGAATGGGAGGCAGAAATAAACTTGAGATGGACAATGCTTGCTTCAAAGATTTTATACAAAAAAAATTGGCTGATAGACCTCTCTTTCCCTAATGGGATTCATACTTGGACCAATAAAAGAAGTGGCCCTCGACAAATAGCCTCCAGATTGTATCGCTTCCTCATCTTAGACAATTCTATCCATTTAGGAGGTGAATTTCACACCTCAATTTTGCCTCTGCTAGGTTCTGATCAGTGGCCCATTCTCCTGCAATGGTCTCGCCCAGGAAAAATAAAAAAAAGACCATTCCTCTTTGAATCCTTTTGGCTCATCCACCCAGACTTCAAAGAGATGGTAATAACATCTTGGAATGGATACCACCTACCCGAGGGATCCAAAATGTTCCAGTTCTAGCAGAAGCTTGAACACCTCAAATTCAAACTCAAAAAATGGAATGAAATCAGCTTTGGAAATATCTTTTCTCACTAGAAAGAACTCAAACAGCAAATGGGTGAGCTACAACAATGCATCATCAAGGAAGGTAGATTGGATACTTACGACGCTCTCGAAAAGACCCTTCTCATAAAACTGGAGGAGCGACGTCGTCAAGAGGAAATCCTTTGGCGTCAAAAGTCTCAGATTCGTTGGCTTAAGGAAGGAGAGAAAAACAGTAGATTTTTTCATCGTTCCACCATTCAAAGAAGGAGGCAGAACATTATAGCCTTCCTCCACAATAGTTAGGGGGAGTGTCTTCAGGAACAGGGGGACATTGAACGGGAACTCCTCTCCCACTTTAAAAAATTTCTCCAAGAACCGGCTGGAGATAGAAGGCCAGCCATCAACAGGGTCACCCAGCATCTCCCTAAGCTAATCACTGAGGATCATAATTCTATGTTGCTCAAACCTGTTTCCCTTCAGGAAGTAGAGCAGGCCATGACGCAACTCAAAGACAACAAAGCCACAGGTCCTGATGGCTTCACAACAAATTTCTTCCACTTCTTCTGGGAGACGATCAAATTGGAGGTATGGGATTTAGTAGAGGAATAAAGAACTCTTCATTGGATTCTCTCGTCTCTTAATACTACCTTCCTCACCTTAATACCCAGGGAGGAAAACTCCAGTACTCCTGACAACTACAGGCCCATTTCTCTTTGCAATTTCATCTACAAACTCATATCCAAAGTCATTTCCAATAGGCTCAAACTGCTACTCCAATTTCTCATCTCACTGGAATAGACAGGATATGTTCAAGGCCACCAAATTCTCGATGGTATCATTCTCACTCATGAAGTTATCCATTCTTTGAAACACCTCAAGAGGGCAGGTATGTTTCTAAAGTTAAATATCTCTAAAGCATTTGATAAATTAAGCTAGCAGTACATCAATCAAATGCTTGTTTCTTTTGGATTCAATCCTACGTGGACACGTTGGATCATGCACCTTATCTCCACCCCTAGGTACTCCATCTTGCTCAATGGAAATCCCTCTGCTCCCTTATCTTCCACTCGTGGCATACGTCAGGGGGATCCCCTTTCCTCCTTCATTTTTTTTCTCATGGCAGAGGGGCAAGGCCATCTCATTCACCATGCTTCCTCCAAAAACACTCTCAGAGGTCTCTCCCTTTATGACCACCAGAAATTAACCCATCAACAATTCGTTCATGACAACATGCTGTTTGGCCACCCCTCTGTGCAAGAAGCCAATTCTCTCAAATCACTGCGGGATACCTTCTCGGAAGCCTCTGGCACCACCATAAATGCTGGAAAATCCCAAATATTCTTCTTCAACATGCCTGCTCCCACTCAATGCAACATAGCCCGTCTCCTGGGTTTCTCCATAGCAGTTCTCCCTTCCAAATACCTTGGAGCTCCGCTCTTTGACTCTGCAACCAAACACTCCTCGTGAAAACAACTTCTAGATAAAATTAAGGCCCGTCTTTCCTCTTGGACCTATATATCGCTCAACATTGCCAATAGACTTGTTCTTACCAAAGCCATCCTCCAATCTATGCCTTCATATATTTTTTCTGTTCTCCTAGCCCCCAAGTGGGTCCTAAAGCAGATCAGAAATCTTCAACGCAATTTTCTCTGGGGTTTTACAGGGTTAAACAGAAAATGGGCACTTGTGAAATGGACAGAAGCTTTTGTTTCAAAAACTGAAGGCGGTCTCGATATAAGAGATCCACTACACAGTAACGCAGTGATGGGGGCACGAATATGGTGGCAATGGCTCTCCAAGCCTCATACTTAGGCCCAACTTTGGGTGGCCAAATATGTAAACGATAGACCTTCAGTATATCTAATCAAACTCTCCCCTAAGACCTCTGGCTCCTTCATATGGAACTCTGCTAAACAACATAGCACCTTTATACAAGCCCGTAGCTTTTGGGAGATCAACTCTAGCAATTCCGCCAGACTTTGGGAAGACTCATGGCAACAAATGCCAGCACTGGCGAACCTTTTTCAAAAACCGAAATGGAAAGAAGTTCTACAACAATTAGAGAAAAATCAAGTTAATTTATTTTGGCATCAACAACCCAGTCAAGGCTATCGTCAATGGATTCTGGTAGCTCAATGGAAGGTGAACTGGCAGGAAGAAACTTATGAGGAAATTGATCAAGAGCTAAAGTTTAGGAAAATCCAATTTTCAAACTAGGAAGATAAGTTAAGATGGGGGAATACTCCTCATGGATCCTTCACCACCAAAGAGGCATATCAGTTGCTCGTCCAAACCACGTAAGTTCAAAAGGACATTCTCTGGACTGAAGTTTGGCGGCCAGGCATCTGGCCCAAAATATCTAATTTCCTTTGGCTCCTTAGCAAGAAGAGGCTTCTCACATGGGACAATCTCCTGAAAAGAAGATTCATAGGAAAATCTCGTTGTCCCAATTGTCCCAAGCATGCAGAAGACATGCCACAATTATTGGACTCCTGCACCATTTCTAACTCTTTGTGGGAAAAAATTGAGATCTGTTGCAGAAGAACAGGTAGAATCAAGGGAGACGTCATCAACACCATTCGACATTGGCCCTCTAAACCTTTCAACAAAAACCTGCTCAATAGCTTATGGTCCATTCTCCCTAGATTCATTCTTTGGACTGTTTGGAAAAAACGGAATAAAATAATTTTCAAATATGAAAGCACCCCCCTGGATATCCTTTGGACGAGCCTCTACAGCAACCTTCAGGAAACCATTGCTCTCCAATCTTGGCAATATTCTCACATTCCCTCCACCGTGCGTGAGAGAATCATTTGGGAGAACAGGCATCTATCCATTCCTCTTCATCACCACCCCACTTCTATTCCATCCACCCATCTAGACTCTCCCAGTTCTTGGTCTCCTCCTCACATCAGCTCTATCAAGTTGAACTTTGATGGTGCCTCTAAAGGCAACCCGAGAGCAGCAGGCTTTGGAGGTATTTTTCAGGATTCTTTATGCAACACTCTCAAAATATACTTTGGCTCAATTGGATGGGACTCCAACAACTCAGTTGAGCTAGAAGGATTTTGGCAGGGTCTCCTTATTGCAAAAGAAGAAAACCTCTTCCCCCTGGAAGTAGAAGGGGACTCTCAAATCCTCGTTGAGGCCTCCACCTGACTCCAGCAAGGCACCCCTGCCTCCAAAGTTTCTACCAGCTGGTGCCTCTTGACAATATTAGAACAAATTGAACACTGGCTCAAAACCTTTCAGGCCATTTCTTTCAAGCATATCCAGCGCACTACAAATAAGGTTGCGGATCACCTAGCCAATAAGGGAGTGGAACAGAATCTCCCCCTCTACAAGGGCTCTCTCAACAGTACCAATGACGAAACTCTCATTTATGATTTCACTCAACTGGTGCATAAGGATTACACATTCCCGGATGCGGGTGTTTAAAGGCAACAATATGGTGGCTGGCCCTTGGAGAGACATCTAGCCAAGCCACCTACCCACCTCTGCGAATGGTACCAAGGCCTTAAAGGCCCTTGGGTTTCAACATCAAGCATTCATCGCTCGCACATTCTGCCATCACCCCGCTACTACTTACCTGATGCATTCAATGGAGACGCGTCCACCCATATTTAGCACTTCTTTGTTTGCCTTCTCGAGCTCCTTCTCTACAACTCTACATTCGGCTCGCATCTTAGCATTCGGCCATCTCGTGGCCCTACCATACTTTGATCCTTGCGCTCAATTCTGCATCCATTTTCCCTCTGCTGCCACCCCGCTGTCGTGCTCACCTCGCACTTCCCCTTGTACTACTCCGCCTTCTTGTCTCTCACTTAAGCCCACTGATTCGCCTTCACAGTCACCCCCTACAGCCTCGTGCATGCATTTGCCTTCCCATTCCGCCTCTTTGTCCTCACACAAGGTCTCTCTATCTTCCCACTCAGCCAGCATGCCGCAAAGATGTAGTCGGGGTCATGGGAGAGGAATTGGCTCTCGTCGACCCCTTCCTATCCATGTTGTCTCCAGCTCTCAGCCTCTGGCTGGAAATGTTGCCCATTTTCATTTCAGCAGCACCATTGACAAGCCCAGAATTATAGCCACCATCACGGTAGTGTTCCAGGACGAGCAGAATTATAGGAGTGCGTCAGGCCCCAACAAGCACAGAAGGAAGTCCACGATTTCTGTCAGGCCTCCCTAGGACTCCAGAAAATCTCTCGGATAAGCAAAAGCGGGATACAAGCTGCACTTCCTCTTTGGAGAATACTGCCCAGCATTCCAAGGAAAAGGATGAAGGTGTCGAGGACGATTACAACTACCCAATTGTGGAGAAAATCCTCCCTCACACAGGGACAACTAGCCATTTGAGAGGTCTCCTTACCTCTTTTTGGTTTTTGCAATGATTTACTACATGCGTAGGCACAGGACTTGGAAATACTATGACAATATTGGCTATTTGTGTAAACTCTGGTTTTCAAATAACTCTCTCAATGCTGGTTTCCCAATCATGGCCAACATCTATGAGGTCGGTTTCCCCCACAGGGACAGTCTAATTTTTGTTTTTTGACTCAAACTACCTCCGGCGTTGGCTAGCTTTGCAGCCCGGAGGCTTGTCTTGCATTGTACATTATGTTCTATATTAATAGATTAAACCAACTTGGGAAAAAAAAAACATGGAATTTTATAAAAAAATATATTTAGAAAAGTATAACTTGTGATTTTAACATCTTTGACATCGACTTGTATTTAGAGAATAAAACTGAAGAATTTATGGAATTTAGAGTTTAGAAAAGTGGCTATTTATCTATTTTATTAGTTGTTGTTTATTTATTTTATTAGTGGTTGTTAAGGTTGTAATTATGTCAATATATTTGTTTTTTAATTATTATTAGTTTAGTATTAATAAATATAAAATATAAAATTTAATTTTGCAACAATGCAATGTGAATTACTTATTCTGTAATATTCTTTTAATGCAATTGTAATATTTTTGCCATAAATTTTCATTATTAAATTTCATAAAAAATAATCTAAAATTAAAATCTTTAAAATAACTCATATTCATCTAAATAACATATTTATGTTTTCTTTAACGCTTCAACTAGTAGGAGTAAAAATGTAAATGAGCAGATTTATTAGTGTAAAATCCTTAAAATAACTCATAGTCACCTAGACTACATATTTATGTCTTTTTCAACACTTTTTAACAAGTAGGAGTAAAACTGGAAATGAGCAAACTTACTTGTAGTTGCTACCCACCAAGATTTCTTAGTAGGAATTATTTTTTCCAATTCATATATCAATTTACAATTTTTTTAAAGCATAATTTCCACATAAGTGGCAGGGACTACACTCTCATACAATACTTGTTATACTTACCTTAATATAATTGATGTAGAGTTAAATTTGTTTGCCTTTAGTTTAAATTAAATCATTTTATTATAAAAAAAAATTGGTTTGTCAAGTATTAAACCATTTTATTATAGTTTTTTTTTTTTTTTGGTCTGTGAAGTGGTCTGAGTTCATTACAGATTACATTAGGCTTGATTTGTGATCGACCCACGAGACCGAGACTGAATTTAACTTTTCTCCCTTCTAGACTGAATTTAACTTGTCTCCTCCTCCTAGCACCACACCATCACTAAGCTAACTAGATTTAACTTTTCTCTTTCCCTAGCAAGATCCCAACAACCTCTTTGAAGTTGATCCTGGGTCACCCTTTTGACTAGACTCATCCTCAAAAAATTGTACTAGTAAAACTTGACATTTTATTATAGTTTAGAAAAATATATATTAATCTAAATATTCAATAACTATAAAATAATTACTTTATATTTTTTAAACTTCTTAAACAAAATGATATTGATTATTTTTATCTTATCCAAGTTATAAAAAAAAAAAAATTCAGGTAAAAAAAAAAACTATTTATCAGAAATTTAAAATGTATTAAAATTTTTAAAAATTAATAAATAAAAAAATATTGTTTATCGTATGTACTAGATGGTACGCTCTTTTACATTAAATTTTGCACTTATTTCATGGTCCGCATGACATGACCATGTGAGCCTCGTTAATGTGATCTCCATCATGACCTTGGTTAACCTGATCTCGGGCGTTGTCTTTTCACTATCCATAAATTTATTGGTTCACTTAACGATTTTGTTTTTTAAAGAATTTACGAGAAATGCAGCGTAATTAAATTCTCGTTCTGTTCGTTACTTCACGATTTTCATTACTTTATCATTGTTTTGAAAACATTTAACTGAACTGCATAGTATTTCTGTTAAGTCTAATTATGTCGCTTTAGTGATGGGATTAAGTTCCTCAATATCTGTGGCCTATGTTATTAATTTTTTAACATATGAACACTTCCTATACAAAACTATATGCGGCTCTCCATCTATGAATTTCGTCGATGGACTATAACAGCAATCAAATATTTCTTTCACGCTTGAGAAAAGTGGGTCATGGTGTTCAGTACATGGGAATCTTGTGGCCAAGGACGATAATCATTTTTTCAACTTTTATGCATTCATTCATGGTTGTGCAATGTTTTGCATTCAATCCTCGTTGTGCAATGTACATTTTGTCATTTTTTAATTTAGTTTGTATTTACATGTGGTAAATGTGTTAGTTAATTGTTTTGGGTAGAAAATGAGAGGAAAGGTGGAATAAAGACCATTTTCAATATAGCAAAATGAGTGGATAGTCTTATTGGAGGCTCATTTGGGGAAGTTGTGTTTAATAAATTTAAAGTTGAAATAGATATTTGTTTTGAAATTTGAAATTCTACTTTTATGTAAATTATTGAAAATGACAATTTAAAGTTTTCCAATAGATTTAGAAAAAAATCAACTTCAAACATTGAATTTACAACTAATTATATATGACAAGAGTCTTATTTTCCCAAGATAATTCCCTAAACCTTAGGTTGAGGACTCATCAAACTCACGATTACTAATTCATTATAATTACATTTCATCAAATCAAATTCATTAATCCACAAGTTTTTTAGCTCACAAATTTTATGTAACCTCATGCATCAATCTCTCAATCCTCCCTTTAAAATTGTGATATGAATTATCTCTCTAAAATTTGTATTCCCATCATTATATAACTCACATTCATGGATACATCTAGGTACCTTTTGTATAGTTAGTAGTTTTTGTATATCAAAAACTTGCTCCATCTCGAATATCCATGTTATGGGATCATTACCAACAAACGTCTTCATATAATCTTGACAATGAAATAGTTCCTTGGTCTTATTTGAAACTATGATTTTGTGGATCTTGGTGTGATGAATAATCAAGTGTTTTGGACTCAATCATCTTATTTACTAGATGTGTTAATAATTTATACATATGTTATTGGAACTTGATCCTCATATTCTCCTTATCCTATCCTTGAGGAGGATAATTTAGAAAAAGGAGGTTTGATAATTCCCTCATAAAGTCCTCCTTTGTGTACTTGTTAATCTTCTTACATAACATCTCTTTGTGATCTTCTTTACTTTTTATCTAGGTTTAGAGATGATCAACATTTTTCTTAAGTTCATCAATACACCATTGGTTAGTATCTTTATAATTCCTAAATTGAATTCCTAATTACCACACATCAGTTCAACCTCGTTTTCTATGGTAATATCCATGCTTTTGATTCTATTCCAACATGGACATGCATAATTCCAATTCATCATTTCTCTCTTGTGCTTTAAATTAACTTTTAGAAGTTTTTGCAAGAATTTCATTTGGATTATTACATCTAGTCATGCCAATATTTGGTTTTGTATTATCTTATGATTAAGGGAGTGTGTGACAGTTATCTAATATACCATTTATTTTTTAATAGCTTAATTAGTCCTTCATGAAGCTATCTCAAGAGGATGGACTATACTCTAAGCCATACTGCTCAATTCCCAGTTACCTAAGAATGATATCCTTATGTTTTATATTCATTGCCCCATATAGAAAAATGGTTTAAAGGTAATATAAATATGGTGTTAGTTATGACTACGGAGCTTCCTATGTATCCTAGGGTATATGGAAGATCACATTCCAAAAGAGATTTTTTGTAATACAATATTGCTCACTAAGGACCAAGATTGACATATAAGGGCATCCAAAGATAACCCATTTTTTGTTCTTTTTATATATATGCTTTTCATATATGATTTTTCCTACCAACATAGATCCATCTTAACTCCGGATCTATCAAGCGTAGAGAGGGATCAAATCTCTCGAGGTACAAACCTCTTTTATGAGTGAAAAACTTGAGGAAATGTTTTCACTTTGAGAGATTTGATCCCTCTCGGTTCTTGGTAAATCCCGAGTTAAGATGGATCTAAGCTAGTTTCAATCGTGTGTGGCAAAGGAAAATCTATCGAAAATATGATTAATTTTATCAATAATATGTAAATACATCTAATATTAATATAATCATTTTAAATATATCTATATGTCTAAGATTTATCTGGTCATTTTAATTTTAATTTTTCTTAGTTAATTGAGTTTGATGAGATGATAAATATTGTTAATAAGTTTAACGATGAAATACAAATTTTGAATGCAAAGTGAGAAAGTAATAGTGTTGAATGATAGAAAATGTGAATAATAAGAATGTAGTCAATTACAAATAGTCTTCATTGTGAGCAATCTCAAACTATTTTCTTCTACTATTCTTATTGTCACCCTTGTTAGTTTTTTCATCTTTTCATATCGATTATATGAAAAGGACAATTGAAATCATGAACCATTTAAATATTTAGCTCGATTTGTTGTTGTAAACGTCATACCTTGTCTCTCTTCCTCTCCAATATTAATATTTTGAATTACTATAACACAAAAATCAATGTACATTGTCAATAATTTTTCGTGCTTACACTGAAATTCATGCTCAATGTCAATCCAATCACTTTAACATTAATGTACAATCATACATCAAATTACATCAAATCAAAAATCAACATATACGTTGAAATATATGCATGTAATCGAAGCAATTAAATAAGATTAGAAAACAACATCTACATTGAAATCAATGCATTTAATGCAAGTAATCAAATAAGATTAGAAATAAACATCTACACTCAATTCAATGCATCTAGTGCAAGTAAGAAAATAGGATTAGAAACCAACATATACACTTAAATCAATGCATCTAGTGAAAGCAATCAAAGAGGATTATAAATCACCTTCTACACTGAAATCAGTGGATTTAGTGTGAGCAATCAAATAGAATTAGAAATCATCTACATTGAAATCAATGCATCTAGTTCAAGAAATCAAATATAATTAGAAATCAACATCAACATTGAAATTAATGCATCTAGTGCAAGCAATCAAATAGTATTAGAAATCACCATCTACACTAAAATCATTGCATTTAGTGCATGCAATCAAATAAGATTTAAAATCATCTACATTGAAATCAATACATCTAGTGCAAGTAATCAAATATCATTAGAAATCAACATCTACATTAAAATAAATGCATCTAGTGCAAGAAATAAAAAATAATTAGAAATCACTATCTACACTGAAATTGATGCATCTAGTGCAAGAAAGTTTCTTCCCTCTCTCCCCCCTCTATCTATATCTTTATCTCCCTCCATCTCGCCTTCTTTGTATCTCTATATCGCACCCCCAACATTATGGGAATTTTGAGGTCTAAAATGGGCCTCCTAAATAAATTATAAAATAATAGTGGAAATAATAAAGTAATATTTGATTACATTGTTAAATTTTCGAGGGAAAAGGGGAAAAACTACTTTTTCAACTTGTATTTTCAACTTATCTCCCTAATTTTTTCCTCAAATTTTGAGCGGGAACACTCATTGGATGAAGAATTTGATTCATCATCCAAGGTGTACCCATGTTGCATACTTTTGATTGATCCTGCTACACGAAAAATGAGAAATACATGAAAATCGTGATTGTAATCACAATTTTTCATGTATTTCTCATTTTTCGTGTAACAGGATCCAACGAAAGTATATAACATCAGTACTCCTTGGATAAGGAATTAAATTTTTCATCCAACAAGAAATCCCGCTCGAAATTTAAGCAAAACATTAGGGAGATAATTTGAAAATACAAATTGAAAAAGTAGTTTTATTATTTTAATATTTTTTTTATATTTTTTGTTTTTACCCAAGAAATTGTGAATCATCCCCCATGGTTGACATCATCATCTTAAATGTTATTGGTTCTTATAAAATTTATTTTGGTTCTAATTTTTTCTTAGGAGGCCCATTTTAGACCTCAAAATTTCTCTAATGCACGCACACTCTCTCACTCCATATCTATCAATATCTCTATCCCTCCCTCCCTCTCTCCATGTATATATTCTTTCCTCTCTCCACCTTCCATCTATATCTCTATCTCCCTATGTATCTCTATATGACCAAAAAAACATACATTATATTTCTCCAATATATATATATATATATATATATATATATATATATATATATATATATATATCACTCCCTCCTCCTCCTCCTCCTCTCTCTCTCTCTCTCTCTTCCCCTTCTCTCCCTCTCCCCCGCTTCTATCTCTCTTCCCTCTCGTTGTAACCTCTCTCTCTATCTCCATCTTCCTTATCACTCCCTATCTCTCTCTCCACCTTTCTCTCTCTATGTATTTCTTCTTACCTCCCTCTCTCTCCCCCTCCAACTCCATCTATGTTTCCCTACCTCTCTCTACTCTCTCATATAGTCTCTCTCTCTTCCTTCCTCTATCTCTCTCTCTCTCTCTCTCTTTCTCTATCCACCCTGCAACTCTATTACTATATGCCTCTTTCTCTCATTCTATCCCCTCTTCTCTCTATCTCTTCTTCTTTGTCTCTTTATCTCACCCCCAAACATACTCTCTCTCCATCTCTCCCTTGTCACTCCCTCTCTCTCTCCACTTCTCACTCTATATGATCCATGTGGATATTGGTGGCCACCCGCCTATTCCACTTGGGGCCCCACCATTGTTTCTTTCCATTTTTCAGTTTCCTTAATAATAGCACAATTTACTATTTTTAGTAGCTTTTCGGGTCCTAAACTTCCGGAGCCGTTTTGAGGCCCTAAACGACATCTTTTGGGCATCGCTTATTCGACAAATATGATTTCGGCCCGAGATCAAAATTCACGATCAGAAATTGTAGTCCTTAGATAGATCTTTTTAATGATGTATCATGTGTGTCAAACGTAGATAGTATGCCAAAGTTACAACCCCCGTAAATTGATCTACCAATTTACCCCGACAGGGCCCATATTCTGGTGTTTCATCTCCTAGAGTTAGGTTTTTGGATGTTTAGGGTTTTCCATTGTTTCTCAATAATATATAGGCCTTCGAGCCTCATTGTAACATAGATTTCAGAGGTTATAGCCGCCACATCTCTTCTCAAAGATAATCTACCATCGCCCTAGCTAGTTTATTTCCATTCTGTCTGTAAATAGATTTTAGTTCTTTGATATTAATGAAATGAAGTGTTATTTCCGCTACATTTTTATATTTATTGTTATATGTGTATTCTTTTGTGTTCCTACATAAATCCAATTCAGTGGTATCAGAGCAGTTTTCTCTTTCTCGATCCTTCTTTGCATGTCCCCAACGAGGTCGGGGTGTAAGGAGTTAGGGCTTGATTTGGTTAAAATTTTACAAGATTAGCCTCGCAAACCCCGATGGCCGCCAATGGAGGACGAAACAAAATATGAGGTAGGAGGAGATCCTATCAAAATATTACTTAAGAAGGCCCTCAAAAAACAAAGGAATGTGATGATGGATAAATTTTCCTAGATCCTTCAACGAATTCCCACTGCTGGCACATCTACATCCAACAGCCACTCTAGAGGTGCAACTCCTTTTAAGGTACAAGTAAGCTTTTACATACCCATATTTGAGTGCCAAATAGATGCAGACACCATAGATAGATGGTAAAATATATTAGAAGGATATTTCTTAGTTCATGACTTTTCCAATGGGAAGAATATTATTTTTTCACTCCTCAAACCTACCCCCATGTCAAGGATTGGTGGGAAACCTACTGTGAGAAAAATGACAAGGGGGAACCCTCTCTATTCTCAGTCGTACCCACTTGTAATTCTTTCCGAGATGCCAGCAAGGAACAATACTATCCTTTGGGGAGCTATGAGGACAAGCACATACAATGGACTACGTTGCGGTAACAAAGTGATGAAGATGTACATGAGCTGACAAATATGTTCCATACTAGACGCACAAAGTTGGGTATAAAAGTTTCGAAGAGAAATTTGGTGCTAAAGTAACGCAGTTGTCTGCATAGATACATTTAGGAGGAAACTAAATTCCTCAACATCTCCTCGCTTGGTACGGTATACTGGTATGCTGCTAAGAAGCATAAATTCAAAAAAAAGAAGCAATACTTTGGATCTACAAATCAAAATCAAGGGAAAGGCGCCCCCAAATCGTATAACAAAGGACAAATACAAGGCATGGTAGCCCATGATAACCTACCAAAGCCACAAGAAAATAACAACACCATGAAGCCGAAGAAGGACATAGGAAAGTGGTGTGAGTTCCATAAGAGCTCCACTCACAACACAAGTGAGCGTCGGGACAAGAAATCACTTGTGGCCGAGATGAGGTCTTCTGAATCAGATGCATTGCTCCGAATTTCAATGAGAACCTGACAAGGGGAATGACAAAGGGAAGACAATTATTGATGCAGAGCCAAATGACACCGTTGCCATTGCAAAGATCCAGAAGGAGGAACCAAAATATCCAGAGGAGGAGGAGCGTCTCTTCCACTCTAATATGTGGGTAAAAGGTTCCCCACTACAGTTCATTATCGATAATGGGAGCCAAAAGAACCTCATTTCAATAGAGGTCATGAAGCGTTTGGGCTTGCCGACCACAACAGACCCATAGCCATACACCATCGAGCAGCTTCACCAAGGACTGGATCTCTGCGTTAGCCAGCAATGTCGCCTTCCCTACAACATCAAGCCCTTCACGGATGAGGTATTATGTGACATTGCTCCTCTTGATGTTTGTGATGTATTATTAGGCCAACCATACTTGTGGAAGCGACAATATGTGTATGAGTCTCGACATCGTGTTGTTATTATTACTTTGGACAATAAGTTGTACAGGATACCAAAGGTACCACTGCTTGCAGCTATCTCTTTGGTTACTGCAAAAAAATGCAGTAACGTCATTTCCAAAACTAGGAAATTTGTTTTCCTAATGAGCCACTCCCAGGGCAAGAAGAAGACTATGGCCATGACCTCGAGACATGGATCCTCCACACGACAACAACAAATGGGCAAGGTCGTGGAGGAGTACGAGGAGATCTTCACCTCACCCACAGGGGTGGTTCTGCACTCTCAGGTCAAGCACCCCATCGATCTGACCCCAGGTGCGCCGCTGCCCAATGGACTGATCTATCAGCGCTTTGTTCTAGAGAACAATGAAATTAAGAGGCAGATTTAGGAGTTGTTGCAGAAAGGTCACATACGGACAATTTCATCACCCCGTGGGAGCCCGATCGTGTTAGTGCAGAAGAAGGATGGAACTTGGAGACTTTGTATTGACTATCGGGTGTTGAACAAGATCATTTTCCAGTATAGGTACCCAATCCCATAGATTGATGACGTTCTAGATCAAGTCAAAGGGGCTAAGTATTTCAGAAATACCAACTTGAAGTTTGGGTATCACCAGGTACCAATCAAACCATCCGATGTGTGGAAGACTACCATCAAAGCCAATGAGGACCTCTTTGAATGTTTGGTCATGCCTTTTGGGTTAACGAATGCTCCTGCAACCTTCATGAGGCTGATGGATGAAATATTGTGAGCATTCACCAACTCATTTATAGGATTGTACCTGGATGAAATCCTCATATTCAGCCAGACTTTGTCATTCCCCTTGTCAGGTTCTGATGGAAAGAATAGAGAATTCATCATCACAGGGAGGAAGAAGGAATGTGTATTCCTTAGGTGAATTAATGGTGAAGAGATGAAAAACATCTTGTTATCTGGTGAATTAGTTGAAAGGGCAGTTTAGCAGATCCATTGGACAACAAGAATATTTAATGGACCTACAGATTGAATATCTCTAGGTGACCATGGCTTGATCCAAGGAGAATGAAGAGAAGGGAGGATTGGGTGTATATAAGAACATGTAGACTACCCCTGAATCATATGTTGTGGCATGTTTGGAGCGTTGATTTGATAATAGTGTTGGTTAGAAGGACACTGCCATGGATTCGAAGAAGGAACATGATAGGCATTCCCCTGAGGAGGACTTGGCTCGCTTGAAGAGGGTCATAAATTTTTTGTTTAACTAACTTATGGGTAGGCTAGATCTCTTCACCCACTGCTAGTGGAAAAGGATTGTGCATAAAATTTTGAGCACATCAACGTGAAGTTTGAAAGTGTGGAGGCATAGAATATAGTGAAAATGTAGACTGAACTGTTGATCTCCAACTGGGAACTGATCAATGTTAACATTTTCAGTAAGGTGAAGGAAATTATTGGAGGGTTGCCTGGGGATGTTGTAGCTTAGTTGCAAAAAAGTGAAGCAGAAGGGGATGTAGGAGAAGGTTCGAGCAGCCAAGAAAAGGACGATAGCGAGGAAGTGGACAAGTCCAACTTTGGATAATTTTTATTCATGTATTGTCGCTATGTTTTGATTCTAGGTCCTTTTTTGGGTTTATGGGAAATTTCACTCTTTTTTTATAGTTCTTAAGGTGTGTAGAAGGAATAAAATAATATTATGGATATACTTTGATTTGGCAATAGATGCTCAATATAATGAAATTTTTGATGTGATATTGTAAAAACATTTCTGACCAAGTAAATCTAGATTTTGAATATAAAAGTACCGCTTTCAAAAAAAAAAATTCTAATTATAAAATTATTATTAGTTTAATAAAATGGATGTAAATTAAAATTAAAATTATACAAAACTATGATAAGAAAAATATGTGAATCAATTTTAACACTATCCAAATTTATGACCAAACATACATGTAAAATATGAAGAATAAACAATCAACTTCCAGGATAATAATTATAAATGTGATGTATCCCACGAGATTTAGAATAGACGGTGATGGGGTGTGCTACTTAGTGTCTCTCTTGTGTGAAGGTCGTCGGTTTAAAACTCTATGGGAAAAAATATAGTCATGTTAAAATTTGTTGTGGCTTAGGACGACTGTAATCCCTAGGTTATTTTGATGGCATACATGCCCCTGGGGCACAATTTATCCATCCAAATGTTAAGGTTGTAGATATCAACTCAGGCAACTTGACAAACAAAAAAAACGGTATATGTAATATGCTAGTCATCTTCTCACTCAAAAAAGGTTCAACTTTGTTTTTTGATAATAAAATACTTACTTATAATACCCTCATATAGAAAATGAGGTATTTTGTTTTTTTTTTTTCAAATAAAATATTTCCTTATAACACCCTCTTAGGGAAATTTAGGTGGAGCATAGTAAATGACACAATATCCTTTATATTTGAAATTTATAGCTAAAATTTGGAACTTATTTTGTTAAATAAGTTGCATTCAACAATATTTCAATGTTTTTTCTTCAAATTCATAACAATTTCTAAATTAGTGCATGGAAGGATATTTTTCATATCAATTTATAGACTTATAACTCTTAGAAATAGTAACAAACAAAAGTGATGTAACAATGGAAACAAGTTATTTAATAATTGAAAACAAATGTTACTAGTCTAAACATTAGTGATCCTTCATTTAGATTTTCTTGAAGAATACATTGGAACCTTAAAGTAATGTTCCCTTAGTTTTATAGTTCACTTGATCGAGAGAAATTGTATGACTAGATTAGAGTCTTCTCATATATCAAATAAAACAAAGGATCTCCCGCAACATGATATAGTAGTATAAGTTTAAAAAAATCATAATTTTTTTAATTCAACATTGTATTGTCTCACAAAATCACGTTAAACTAGTACATTAGTCACCTAGCCATCTTAAGCATGCTTTTTCAGTAGTTGGTCTCAACTTCACCAACAAGAAACTAGATATTTTTTACCACCTACCAATAGAATAATTTTTCCAAAACTTAAAAATTATTAACAACTATAACATAGTTAAGTATCTACCATGTAATTGAAAAGAAAAAAACTTCTAACAAACATTTCAGAAGCTAAGAGATAGAAGATGTAGTAGGTGTTGGATCCATGGCAGAGGATCTCGGGGAAGCAAACGTAGCAGAAACATACTTAATGTGACACTCAATATTATCTATCCTAACATCCATATGTCCTCAAGGCTTGCAAATATATTACACATTTCTTCATGTTTTTTCTATAAGGACCCTTCCCAAAAGGGATTTAATTTTCCAGTATAGTGATATGGCATTGAAATACTACTTTTACCTTCCCTTGGTATGACCAAGGTTAGAAACCTATTTCCCAACTTCATCCATTATCTCTGAGTTTGAGGATTATTTCCTATGTCTACTTTTTAGGGTTTCCAATTATCAAATTTAATTATGGATTTCCAATGGGACAACCAAATGGAAGTTCTTAGTAGCCTCTTAGGCCCATTGTTGGGCTCGATTTTTTCCCTATGGACTGCAACCTCCCCCCCACCCCATAATTCCCACTTCTCATCCTTTGGTATTTCATATAATTAAATAGATTTACCTTCCTTCTATCAACATAGAATTGTCCCATAAAAAAAATTTGAGCTTAGAGGTAAGGCAAGTTCAAAGTCGTTGGCAAGTTCAAAAATGTGATGTATAGCGAAAGGGTGGAGGTCGTGGCCTGACCCCACAACCTCCCCCATGTGAGCGTTGTGGCTTACCAATAGGATATGACATAGTTCTTAATTTATATAGCAGCGGACATATATTTATGTTCATATGTATTTATCGGCATGGGAAAGTGTTGAAGAGGTAAATCCCCTCTGTAGATAGAGGCGATCCCACTAGCCCTAGATTGGGTCTAGCAACAATCGAATCACGCAATGACGGTGGTTCCTAGTTACAAGAAAGACAAAGACCGCGATAAGTATCCTACCTCGAATCCCACGCTGCTGTTGTCGATGAAGAAGTGGTGCTCCTTGTCCCTAGCTTGATAGATCACAATCCTTCCATTTGACACATCTAGATACCTGTACACATGCAAAGAAACAATGACATACAACGTAATACTTAAAGCATGTAACTATGTATAAGTCATAGAAGATATAATTTTTTGCATCACATAAAAGTGTAAACACAAGAATGGAACCAAAATTAGAGTCACTTATATTATAAATGATAAAAGGGAGATTAAAACCAAATGATCTGACGCTTTGATCTTCCTTTGGCGGGGCTTGCAGCGGAGCATGTCTCAAAAATGCTCATCAGGGATTTGACAAAACTCTCTCTCTCACAGGGTTCTCCTCGGCTCTGCTCTCAATAGTTTCCCAGCTATAGTTTCCTTCCTACAAGTTCAACTAGCTAGCAAATGGAGAGGGCAAGCTTTTATAGATGGAGGAAGGGAAGTTGGGATCCCTATAATCATGGGATAGGTCCTATCTCTTAGGAAGGTTCCATGAGAGGTGGAAAACCACTTCCTATACATGGAGATCTGGAGCCAAACCACTCAACTTCTTTTGATGATTCATTCTAGAGTTTTTTAGAATCAAACTTCTGCCATTTATTTTTAAAAAACATCCTTTAATAAGCTTGGCGCGAGTGAAACACAGGGACAGAGCGCCAACTTATGCGCCCTATAGTGTGGATTTCCCCCATTGTCGCGAGGGATGAACTAGCTAGTTGCGCCAAGGCTAAAACATTTGTTTTTAGGGTTTTTCAGAGGAAATTTTCTGCAGGAGGATATTTTTCCTCATGTAGGAGGATGCCATAAAGGTGTTTTCAGGGCATTTTACTGTTCACAGGTCACGGGAATAGTCCTCCAATGTACGGGACAAGGGATTGCAGGGAAGGTGACAAAATGTTGTGTAACAGATCCCCCCTAAAGCATGAGGCCTGAGAGAGAGGGAGGGGTGAAATTCTTTATGAGAACGTACCCAACTGAAAACACTGCCGCCGGAAGAACTGCAGATACAAATACAACTGATATCTCTTTTTTTCTTGCACTGATTTACATCCAGACCATGCATTCCACTATTGGGAAATAGCAGTGGCTTGTAAGCATGCATTCACCTCGACCATACATTGAAGAAGAATGAAGTATGTAGCATATCTTGTTTCTGCAGGTTCCAAAAACCTCTTCCTTGAATACATCCTATAGATTACTAAAGAGGCATGGTGGTTGCAAAAGTACATGTGTGCATCTCTTATATCTAAAATGAGTTTAGCAATCCAAGATATTTTTTTAATATCTTTGAGGACATTATTAAAGTCATGTACACAACAACGAGTCCAAATGATATGTCTATATCGACTTTGAGCCATCAAACCCGCTTCTTTGCAAACAAGGGTTGAATATGTGATTACATGTACTAGATTTGAAGGATCAATCTCATCAATTACTTCTTTCAATAGTTCAAACATGAAGGTAGCATCATTTAGTTTCCCACTACAACCAATTGATCTTAAAAAGTAGGGCCGAGCTAGAGATGTAACAATAATATTCAACAATGGGCTTTGTTTAAAGTTTGTACAACCATCCATAACTATTCAACATCCTAAATAAATCGAATATTGTTTAAGAGGGCCCATAAGCCCTTGCATTCTTTTCACCCCCTTATCTAACAATGATGTCTTCATTTTGTTGTAATTTGGAGGTGCATATCCTGGGCCAACAACTGTGATTTTTTGAACCATTTCTTTGTAATGTGGAGAACAGGTAGTATTAAATGAAATTCGATTTCCCATAAAAAAATCAGCAATACCATCATCAGCCTCATCCCTATGTACTACATTTTAGATTTTAGAAATTTGTTCCTAATCAAAACTAGTAGGCATCTTACTCCTCCCATAAGTAAACCGCCCCCCCCCCCCAAAGACTCAAATTAGTTTTATGCATTTTGATTAACCGGATATTTTATATCATCAGAAGGAGATCTAGGTACTTTAAAATTACAATCATTTCCCAAGTTCATTACATTATATCCTAGGAAATCCATATGAAGCTTTGTTAACTCCATCCTTTTCTCAATAGTTCATGTATAACCCTTTACTCCGTCACAAAGTATGGATAGAAGATGATGCCATACCCTATTGTAACTTCCTTTAAACATGTGGTTACAAAATGTGCACATCCATTCTTCATAACCACCATTATTGTTTTTCTTGTTTTTAGTAATTTTCTTCACAAATTTTAACAAGTGTTTCTTTGGGTTTGTGCTTTGTTGGAATTTACCATTTGGAATTAGAGGAAGAGAAGAATTTTCATATCCACTTGCTGGTATTGAACTACCACTCTCCATGATTCCCCTATTAATACAAGAGAAAAAAAAACATATTATAAACAAAATGTACAATGAAAAGTAAAAAAAATGACATGCACTTGTATACAAAAATGCAAATGCAAATGAAAATGTATTTAAGAACACACTTTTCAACAATCTATACAATAAGAATTTTGTAACACATTGTAACACATTATAATAACAATCGAGATGGTGTTAATGAAAATATAATTCTAGTTGTTCTCTAAAACAGAACTAAAACTATTATTTTTAATAATTTTTTATTGTCCATAAAACATTAAGACTTTGAATTTTATACATCAATAATTTTGTTCAAATGCTAGTTAAAGGAAAAGATATCAATGTTACCATCACTAATATTCTTATCGAACTTGACCATGAATTCAAATAGATTTAAAAAATTTAAGTACTTTACAGTAAAAATTTAGAGATCTCATAAGACATGAATTTTGGCCGTCCTTTAAGATATTTTAAGAAAATATAATTCTAGATATTCTCTAAAACAAAACTAAAATTATAATTTTTAATAATTTTTATTGTCCATAAAACATTAAGAATTTGAATTTTACGAAGATATCCATGTTACCATCACTAATATTCTTATATAACTTGACCAAGAATTCAAATAAATTTCAAATTATTAGGTATTTTATCCCGAAAAGTAGAAATCTCATAAATTTGGTAAGGCATGAATTGTGCCCTTAGTTTAAGATATTTTAAGAAAATATAATTCTAGATGTTCTCTAAAACAAATTTAAAATTATAATTTTTAATTATTTTTATTGTCCATAAAATATTAGGACTTTGAATTTTATACATCAATAATTTTGTTTAGATGCTAGTTAAAGGAAAAGATTCCATGTTACCATCACTAATATTAAAAACATAGAAATCTCATAAAGCATGAATTTTGACCTTAGTTTAAAATATTTTAAGAAAATACAATTCTAGATGTTCTCTAAAAACAAAACTAAAATTATAAATTTTAATAATTTTTATTGTCCATAAAACATTAGGACTTTGAATTTTATACATCAATAATTTTAATTTTGTACAGATGCTATGTTACCATCACTAATATTCTTATTTAACTTTACCAAGAATTCAGATACATTTAAAATTCTTAATTACTTACTGTAAAAACGTAGAAATTTCATAAAGTATGAATTTTTGCGTTCGTTTAAGATATTTTAAGAAAATATAGTTCTAGATATTCTCTAAAGAAAAACTAAAATTATAATTATTAAATTGGTGATTATTATTAATTAATCATATTTATGTTAAAAAAATTAATAATTAAAAAAATAATAAAATAAATCCATCAACTTTTTCGAGATTCTCCAAAAACTTTTGCCTATCACGAAAATGTATAGGGCAAAGGAGATTTCTCTCTTTATAATTTGATGAAATTAAAAACAATAAACTAAACTAAATTGTCCATTAATATTATCTCATTTTCAAATTTATAATGAAAAATGGCCAAAATCTATCGATGATTCTTAACAACTTTAAAGCAAGACATATAAGAAAATGTATGAATTTATAGTATATACCCATATCAAATATTTTATTTTAATCAAACTTAATCCACTATAAATAGAGATCGCATGAACTCATGGTTTAAGTCTCAACTCCCACCCTTTCACATATTCTATACCTTTGGATTAAGTGTTGTAAAATTTCATAATTTTAAATTTTAGCTATAAAATATATATTATTTACACAAATCTATGCTTTAGAGATTCTGTACACAAGTCTATTTTTTATTTGCATGAAGCTTGTTTGCCTGTTACCTGTTACATATCTCATTTATTTGGATTAAGTCTTGCAAAATTCCCTAACATTAAATTTTTGTTAAAGAAAATTGTTTCTCTCTAAAAACAATAACACCATTGCAAAATTCAACATCTATATCAAGAATGTAAATGAGAAACACGCAACTCTAAAATTATAGTTTAGCAAAAAACAACTTGTACTGAAATAAATCTTGATCTCACATGGAGATGTGTCTTTTTAGTTGGTAAAAATTATTAATTATTAATTAACAATAACCATTTAAAACTAGTAATATTTATAAAACAACATGTATAAACTAAATTTTCAAGTTGATATTATATAAAAAAAAATGTGAAAAGTTTTTAAAATTATAAAAGTTGTGCAATATGCAAAATTTAGATATTTTACAATTTTTTTTTAGAATATTGAATTTATTTATATAATAAAAACATATTTTAAATAATTAAAGCCTCATATATATTTGTATTACAAAATTCTCAGAAATAACCAAAATAATAAAATAATTAACTAACACTAAATAAAAAACACCAGAAAATGTTTATTCATGAATCAAAACATAGCCAAAAAATCATAACAGAGTATATAAATATTTTTGAATAATTACTAAATATTAAATGTTGAAATTCTTGAAATCTAAAAATGTAATATATCATAAAATTGAAAATGAGTTAAAATGAAATTCAAAAGTGAATAGATAAGTTTGTTATCTAAATTATATTTGAGAATGGGACACCTATAAACATTTGTTATCTAAATTATACTTGAGAAAGAGACAACTATAACTATTTCTTTGGTAGTGATCAGATTCAATTCCATTTCATATGAAAGCTGTCTAGTTATTATTTTGATTAGCCAATTAATAAAACCATCTAAAATATCTAAAAATATATGTTTCACGGGAAAGGCTCCTGGGAAATGGGAAACCCGTTCCAGAGGTTCCTATGCTCCCACGAGCTTTAGAACGGTGTGGGAGCTTACCATTTTCAGCAAGAGCTGTGACCAGAGATGGGGCACGTTTCAGAATCATTGACTATTATGATGATTGGCATTCCACCATTTCCAGAAAAATTTTCCACCGAAAAACTTATTTTTTGCGTTTCTAGTAAGTTTTACCCAAAAAGAAACTTCCCTTCTATAAATTTGCCTCAAAAGCCATAAAAAAAAAACTTCCCTTCTCAAATTAACGCGCAAAAAAATCTTTTTCTCGCAAAACTCACTCAAAATATTGCATAAAGTTTGCGAGTATGCCTCCATTCACTCCATCACTCTAATTTTTAACTTGTTTAAGAGCGCATAGTTGTTCATTGCAGCCTTGTATTCATTTGAAAATAGTGCCGGAAGCAGTGGTTCTTTGCGGCCAGTAACCTCAGCGAGTTTTCAAATACTCTATGTTTTTCTCTAGACATTTAAACTCTAATAGTGAGGGCTTTAAATTTTCAATGATTTCTTCTTTTCTATCATTTCTCTTGGCAAGCTCTTGTGTTTGGCTATTTCATTTTTTATTCCTATCCTTTCTCTTTGCGAGCTCTTCTGTGGGGCTATTTCATTTTTCAGTCCCGTTTTATGTGATGTCTAAACTCTGGTTTCTTGCTTCCTTTATGTAAAATTACTCATGCCATTAGTATGCTAGTACTGTTTCCTTTTAGTTTCAAAGAGAATGTCTCGATTGGTTCTTGTAAAGATATTTATAATTTTTCATAATAAAAAATTATGTTTTTTTTCTTTGGAAAAAGAAAAATGTATTAAATTAGTAAATGCATCAATGATGTCTCTAGCATAGTAACATTGATGCTCCTTTCACATGTACAAATTATCAAACCCATATGCCACATTACAACATTCCATACATTAATTTGGTTTTTTATATAATTTGTATGAGTTAGATTGTATCAATTTTCCATTTAGATTTTTAGCTATGTTGCATGAGTTTCTGTAATGTGGGAACATTGAGAACTTGGGTACGGGTGTCTGGAATGGCTAGAGGTTTCCCCAAAATTTATAGGGAACGACTAATTGGGAGAGGTAATATTATATAATAAAAAAATAAAAAAATAAAAAATAAATAAATAAATGGTTTTTTTAATTACATAATTTATATAATAATCGAAATATTCAAATATTAAAATCAATTAAAATTCAAAACTGAAAATTTGAAAATGGAAATGATTCAAGGGACACTTTTGAATTTATGAAACATAGTGAAAATCAATGAAATGATATTAATATTCATATTTTTAGCATGCACAATGTAGTACATAGAAAAAAAAATTGCAAATGCCTAAAGTAGCAAAGTAATACATTGTCCAAAAATGCTCAAGGCCAAAACATAACATTAAAGACTAAAGTTGAATATGATCATTAAGTGCAATCTTCAGCATCATTATTCATATAACCTTGAGCCTCGCTAGGCACTCCAATTTCATCATCACCATCATCAATATCAAGATAAACTACAATGATACACAAAGGTATGCCAACTAAACCTACATCTGGTGAAAGAGTATCCTCATCATCATCAATCTGAGAGCATCCTCAACATGAAGATTCCATCTTACTGTCAGACCCTCTAAATACTCTGGTAGCTTCCTTGAGTGAAGTCGAAGACTACTATGCATATAAACCATTTTCTCTGTTCTCTTAGAGGCAAGCTTATTCCTCTTAACAAAGTGAATGAAACTGTAAGTGGACCAATTCCTTTCAGCTGCCGACAAACTACAAACCTGAGAGACCAAGCATGAGGCAAGATTTCGAAGCTCTTGGGATTTCTCCCCATACATTCTCCACTATCCAATGGGATTCCTTTATGGATAAATGTTGATGTCCAACCTTGCATCTTGAGAGAGTGTGGAAGGGTTTAAGGTAGAAAAATCAATAAATTTTTCTCACATTACATTTTCTTCATTAGTTATATATATATTTTTCCTATGGCATCAAGAAATCCTTGTTTCACTTATTCATCATCAATGGGTAGAACTCTATTTGGTCTCTTCATATACCACTTTTGATTAAGGGCATAAGAAGCCATGTGAAGAGAGGTATTGAGTTTGATCCATCTCTTCCCTATTATATTATGAATTTGATTGAAGAACTCCAAAGAGGGGTTTATATCCCAAATTATGTGCCTTACCTTGCCTACCATGGTATCAATACATTCATAAACTTGTCCAAGGTTGGGGGAATCAGAATCTACATAACTAATCAAATCCATAATTCGAGTTGTGAAATAAACAACATATTTACAATCATATCACCAATCATCATTGAGAAGCTGCTCTCTTATCTTTCTTTCCTGCACTAATTTAGACCCAGACCATGCATTCCACTCTTGGGAAACAACAGTGGCTTGTAAGGATGCATGCACCTCGACCATACATTGAAGAAGAATGAAGTATGTAGCATATCTTGTTTCTACAGGTTTCAAAAACCTCTTCCTTGAATACATCCTATATATTGCTAAAGAGGCATGGTGGCGGGAAATGTACATGTGTGCATCTGTTGCATCTAAAATGAGTTTATCAATCCAAGATATTTTTTCAATATCTTTGAGGACATTATTAAAGGCATGTACACAACAATGAGTCCAAATGATATGTCTATATTGACTTTGAACCATCAAACCCACTTCTTTGCAAACAGGGGTTGCATATGTGACTACATGTACTAGATTTGAAGGACTAATCTCATCAATTACTTCTTTCAATAGTTCAAACATGAAGGTAGCATAATTTAGTTTCCCACTACAACCAATTGATCTTAAAAATTAGGGCCCAGTTGGAGATGTAACAATAATATTCAACAATGGGCTTTGTTGAATGTTTGTCCAACCATCCATAAATATTGAACATCCTGAATAAATCAAAGATTGTTTAAGAGGGCCCATAAGCCCTTGTATTCATTTCACCTCCTTATCTAACAATGATGTCTTCTTTTTATTGTAATTTGGAACCTTGCATATCCTGGGCCAACAACGATGATTTTTTGAACCATTTCTTTGTAATGTGGATAATGGGTAGTATTAAATGAAATTCCATTTTCCATAAAATAATCAACAATAGCATCATTAGCCTCATCCCTATGTACTACATTTTAGATTTTAGAAATTTGTTCCTTATCAAAAATAGCAGGCATCTTACTCCTCCCAGAAGTAGACGGCCCCACAGACTCAGATTAGTTTGATGCATTTTGATTAATCGAATCTTCTGTATCATGGGAAGGAGATCTAGGTACTTTAAAATTACAATCATTGTCCAAGTTCATTACATTATATCCTAAAGAAGCCATATGAAGCTTTGTTAACTCCATCATTTTCTCAATAGTAGATGTACAACCCTTCACTCCATCACCAGATATGGATAGAAGATGATGTCATACCCTAGTGTAACTTCCTTTAAGCATGTGGTTAAAAAATGTACACATCCATTCTTCACAACCACCACTATTATTTTTCTTGTTTTTATTAATTTCCCTCACAAATTTTAACAAGTGTTTATTGGGGTTTGTGCTTTGTTGGACTTTCCCATTTGGAATTGGAGGGAGAGAAGAATTTTCATATCCACTTGCTGGTCAACTACCACTCTCCATAATTTCCCTAATTAACACAAGTGAAAAAAAACATATTGTAAACCAAATGTACAATGAAAAGTTAAAAAATAACATGCACATGTATACAAAAATGCAAATTCAAATGAAAATGTATTTAAGAACACACTTTTCAACAATCTATACAATAAAAAATTTGTAACACATTATAATAACAATCGAGATGGTGTTAAAGAAAATATAATTCTAGTTGTTCTCTAAAACAAAACTAAAATTATAATTTTATACAATTTTTATTGTCCATGAAACATTAAAACTTTGAAATTTATACATCAATAATTTTGTTGCTAGTTACAGGAAAAGATATCAATTTTGTTGCTAATATTCTTATCTAACTTGACCATGAATTCAAATACATTTAAAAATTTTAAGTACTTTACTCTAAAAATTTAGAGATCTCATAAGACATGAATTTTGGCCGTGGTTTAAGATATTTTAAGAAAATATAATTCTAGATATTTTCTAAAACAAAACTAAAATAATCATTTTTAATCATTTTTATTGTCCATAAAAATTAGGAATTTTAATTTTATGCTAGTTAAAGGAAAATAGATCCATGTTACCATCACTAATATTCTTATATATCTTGACCAAGAATTCAAATAAATTTAAAATTATTAAGTATTTTACCCTAAAACGTAGAAATATCATAAATCTCTTAAGGCATGAATTGTGCCCTTAGTTTAAGATATTTTAAGAAAATATAATTCTAGATGTTCTCTAAAACAAATTTAAAATTATAATTTTTAATAAATTTGATTATCCATAAAATATTAAGACTTTGAATTTTATACATCAATAATTTTGTTTAGATGCTAGTTAAAGGAAAATATTCCATGTTACTATTACTAATATTAAAAACATAGAAATCTCATAAGGCATGAATTTTGGCCTTAGTTTAAAATATTTTAAGAAAATATAATTCTAGATATTCTCTAAAGAAAAACTAAAATTATAATTATTAAATTGGTGATTATTATTAATTTAATCATGTTTATGTTAAAAAATTTAATAATTAAAAAAATAATAAAAAATTAAAATAAATCCATCAAATTTTCCATATTTAAAAAAACAATGAGATTCTCCAAAACACTCTTTCCTATCAAGAAAATGTATAAGGAAAAGGATATTTCTCTCCTTATAATTTGATGAAATTAAAAACAATAAACTGAACTAAAATTTTCCAATAATATTATCTTATTTTCAAATTTATAATGAACATTAGTCAAAATCTATCGATGATTCTTAGCAACTTCAAAGCAAGACATAAAAAAATGTATGGATTTATAGTATATACCCATATCAAATATTTTATTTTATTCAAATTTAAACGAGTATAAATAGAGATTGCATGAACTTATGGTTTAAGTCTCAGCTTCTACCCTTTCACATATTCTATACTTTTGGATTATGTGTTGTAAAATTTCATAATTTTAAATTTAAGTTATAAAATATATATTATTTACACATATCTATGCTTTAGAGATTCTTTACGCAAATCTACGCTTTATTTGCATGAAGCTTTTCCGCCTGCTACCCTATTACATATCTTATTTCTTTGGATTAAGTATTCAAAAATTCCCTAACTTTAAATTCCCTAAATATAAATTAGAAACACATCAATACATTACATTTGTTTGTACGTATGCATACATGGCCAATGGATTTTTTCGGATATATTATTTTGGATGCAACTCTAAAATTCCAACTTAGCAAAAGACAACTTGTACTCAAAGTAGTTTTGATCTCACATGGAAAGTTGGTAAAAATTATTAATTATTAATTAAAAATAACCAAAACTAGCAATACCTATAAAAGAACATGTATAAACTAAAATTTTAAGCTAATTTTATATAAAAAAATGTGAAATGTTATTAAAATTATAAAAGTGGTGCAATTTAGGTATTTTATTTATATAATAAAAACATATTTTAAATAATTAAAGTCTTATCCATAATTGTATTACAAAATTATCACGAAATAAGAAAAATAATTAAATAATTAACTAACACTAAATAAAACACACCAGAAAATGTTTATTCATGAATCAAAACATAGCAAAAAAAAATCATAACAGAGTATATAAATATTTTTGAATAATTATTAAAATCTAAAAATGTAATATATCATAAAATTTAAAATGAGTTATAATGAAATTCAAAAGTGAATAGATAAGTTTGTTATCTAAATTATATTTGAGAATGGGACAACTATAAACATTTTTTATCTAAATTATATTTTAGAAAGAGACGACTATAAGTATTTCTTTGGTAGTGATCATCTTCAATTCCATTTCATATGAAAGCTGCCTAGTTATTATTCTGATTAGCTAATTAATAAAACCATCTAAAATACCTGAAAATATATGTTGCACGGGAACGGCTCCCGGGAAATGGGAAAAACGTTCCAGAGGTTCCTACGCTCCCGGGAGCTTTGGAACGGTGTGGGAACTTAAATTTTTCAGCAAAGAGCTGCGACTAGAGCTGGGGCACATTTCAAAATTGTTGACTATTATGATGAATGACATTCCGCCGTTTCCAGGAAAATTTTCCACCAAAAAAAACTTCCTTTCTACGTTTCTAGTAAATTTTACCCAAAAAGAAACTTCCCTTCTATAAATTTGCCCCAAAAGCCACCAAAAAAAACTTCTCTTCTCAAATTAAAGCTCAAAAAAACTCTTTTGCTCGCCAAACACACTCACAATCTTGCATAAAGTTTGCGAGTATGCCTCCATTCACTCCATCAATATAATTGTTAATTTGTTTAAGAGCACATAGTTGTTCGTTTTAGCCTTGTATTCATTTGAAAATAGTGCCGGAAGCAGTGGTTCTCTACGGCCAGTAACCTCAATGAGTTTCCAAATACTCTATGTTTTCTTCTAGACATTTAAACTCCAATAGTGAGGGCTTTAACTTTTCAAGGATTTTTTCTTTTCTGTCTTTTCTCTTTGCGAGCTCTTATGTGTGGCTATTTCATTTTTCAATCTTGTCCTTTCTGTTTGTGAGCTCTTCTGTGGGGCTATTTCATTTTTCAGTCTCATTTTATGTGATATCTAAACTCTGGTTTCTTGCTTCTCTTATGTGAAATTCCTCATGCCATTAGTATATTAGTTTTGTTTCATTTCAGTTTCAGAGAGACACTCTTGACTGGCTCTTGTAAAGATATTTATAATTTTTCATAATAAAAAATTATGTTCTTTTTCTTTGGAAAAAAAATCATATTAAATTAGTAAATGCACAAATGATGTGTGTGACATTTCTAGAATTAGTAACATTGACGCTCCTTTCACAGGTACAAAGTATCAAACCCATCTGCCACATTACAACATTCCACAGATTAATTTGATTTTTTATATAATTTGTATGAGTTACATTGTATCAATTTTCTATTTAGCTTTTTAGGTATGTTAGATGGTTTTATTAGTTGGTTAATCATAATGATAACTGGGCAGCTTTCATGTGAAATGGAATTGAATTTGATCACTACCAAAGAAATACTTATAGTTGTCTCTTTCTCAAGTATAATTGAGATAACAAACTTATCTATTCACTTTTGAATTTCATTTTAATTCATTTCAATTTTATGATATATTACATTTTTAGATTTTAAGAATCTCAACATTTAACATTTAATAAAAATGATTAAAAATATATAATTTTAGTTTTGATTTAGAGAATATCTAGAATTATATTTTCTTAAAATATCTTAAACGAAGGCCAAAATTCATGCCTTATGAGATTTCTAAGTTTTTACCGTAAAGTACTTAAAATTTTAAATGTATTTGAATTCTTGGTCAAGTTCGATAAAAATATTAGTGATAGTAACATTGATATATTTTCCTTTGACTAGCATCTAAACAAAATTATTGATGTATAAAATTCAAAATCTTAGTGTTTTATGGACAGTAAAAAATATTAAAAATTATAATTTTAGTTTTGTTTTAGAGAACAACTAGAATTATATTTTCTTTAACACCATCTCTATTGTTATTATAATGTGTTACACTATGTTACAAAAATGTTATTATATAGATTGTTGAAACGTGTGTTCTTAAGTACATTTTCATTTGCATTTGCATTTTTGTATACAAGTACATGTTATTTTTTTTTCATTATACATTTTGTTTATAATATGTTTTTTTTTGTCATTAATGTTGGTATTAGTATTATCACGGTGATCAGTTACCTGGCTAAAGGTTTATTAATGGGTGGGGCTATATATGCTTACTTATTTGTTTAAATTGGGCATATACAACATGAGTCTATAGCCTAATAGATATTGGTTGTCCTCTTATCATAGGGTTGTCAGTGTTTTTGATGATTTTTGGTAAGGAATTTGAAGGCTTGCAACATTACCATGATGTACCATTGAGTCTATAGTTTATAATAGATATTGGTTGCGGTCATGGCGAAGCTTATTTTCCAGTGTAACCACTCATAAATGTGCGGGGCAGTATATCCCTACTCGAGGATAGTGTATCTATTTTAATCCTGTCTGGGCATATACTGCCTCACTCATCTATGGGTGGATAGACTGGAAAATAAGCTTTGCCTTTTATCATAAGATTTTCAGTGTTTTTTATGATTTCCTGTACGGAATTTGAAGACCTGCAGCATTACCATATTGTAATATGTATTTTTTTTAATGTTGAGGGTAGTGATAAATTCAATTCAAGATAATAGAGTTATAAAGATAATAAGAAAAGTTATACAAATATTTTAGCAATTAGCTTTTGGAATATTTTATTTTGTAAAAACTTTGTCAAAAAATTAAAAAAAATTATTGTGAAACTTCATAATAAAGTTCAAAAACTAGATTAAAAAAATAAATCTATATCTTAAACTATCTTTAATCTTGTAAACGTTAAAATAACCATTTCTTCCCTTTGAAATATTTTTGCTACTACAGCCAATATCGATTCAATAATGTGTTTTCACAAACGTATAGTAGCGAATATATTGTTTTCCTTCGTCTGTGAACTTCCCATAGGAGAACAAGTTTTTTTTTTTTTTTCTTTCAGAAGAAAAAAAAAAACATCTGTATTATATTGATAATAATAGTACATTGACATAATATTGATCCTCATATAAACGAGGAAAGGCATCGATATGTGCCATCTTTAAACAATTCATTTTCATAGAAATTAAAATATCAATTCGAAGAGGCCCAAATTATCAGAAGTGGATAGGCCACTCAACACTATTTCAGGTTCGCTTGAATATACCTGTAATGTAGACCTGAAGTAGACAGTAGAATGCTAATTAAAGACATACAAAATACCCCATACAGTCAATTAATCAGAGTCGCTTGTTAGACCCCTGGGGAAAGTTCATCGTTCCATGGCATTGAAAAAACGACCCTTCTGAGAAGGAATTGCAGGCTCACTTGTTAATATTCCATGCTCGCTTGTAAAATCCATTCTAGGCTCACTGTCGATTGGACAACGATCCATATGAGTAAAATGACAGGCTCGCTTGCAAAAAATTCCTTTTCAGCTCAACGATATAGGATCAGTCTTGCCTGTGATGCCACGGAAAACACAGAGTAGAGTAGACAGTAATAGTTGGAGACATGATATGATATAGGAAAAAACGAATGCATATATGTAAAGAACGTCTGTCATCCTGGACTGGTACTGGTGTAAAACCTGGAACAAAATCGTTATCTGAAAATAAAATAAAAAACAAAAATCCATCTCCATGTTGAAATAAAGAATCATGGAAAAGGGATGGTGTTCTACCATATTACAAAATCATTTCGGAAATGGAGCATGTAGATACTGCCAAAATCTGCCCAAATGCCTTTTTTGGATAAACCATCTGCCCTGCTATTATTTTCTCTGAATATGTGATGAATGGGGGGGCGGTTCAACCTGTGCCATAATCTTGTAGCTCTTTTTAGCCAGCCCTGGATGCCCGCAATAGACAGAGAAATTTTACCCATCAAACCATCAACAATCAGTTTGGAGTCACCATAAAAGGTTATGTGAGGGAGATTTAAATGGCCTTCCGCAAGAAGAGCGCCCTAAGTAGCCATAATCTTAGCCAAATTGTTAGTACCTGTACCACCATTCCAATAATAGTGGATACACTCCCGTTGGGATAACTTAACCCAAGCACCACAGCCAATAACCCCATTAGCACAGGCCCCATCAAAAAAGAAAGTAGGAATAGAGATATCATGAGGTCTGAAACGAATAGATCCATCCACTACCATATCTCGAGACGGAGGCTGGTCATCAATCCATTTTTCGATAGCACAGAAGGTATTTGCAATGTTAAAGGGGGCATCATGGAAAATTTGTCTATTTCGGGCAAGCCATACCTCCCATATGAAGTAAAAGGGAAGGTGCTTGTATTTCCCGGGCTTTTTCCCCCATGTCTCCACCACTGTTATGAAATCTGAAGGGGTCCAGGCCGGGTCCATTAAAAAGTTACTGAAAAAACTCCATAATATTATGATGATGGGGCATCTAAAAAAGATGTGGATAATTGATTCTTCTGCCATATGGAAAAAGGAGCATCGACTGGGACCGTGTTGCCCGCGCTTGATAAGATTATCCCAAGTCAATATTTTCCCTTTCCATACAAGCCATCTGAAAAGTATTATCTTTGTAGGGATCTGATTTCCCCAAAATTTGTGAAAGGTAGAGGATATATTGTCTGAATATTGTGTAATATTAATGCAATGGTATATGTCACGAACAATAACAGACCCCCCTCTGAGAGCCCCATCCCATATAATGCAATCACCCCCGGCATCATAACATATACCGACCATTCTGAGGGACAAAGTGTAATTTGACCACAACACAGCATTCTCATCCTCCAGATGTAGCTGTATAGCAGATTTATAAACAGGGGCATCATAAGTCCAATAATGAATAGCCTGCGACAGATAGAAAACACCATTTTGTGCCAATATGTGAATGATCTCAGGTGGAAGCGTCTGGTTGATATTAGCTCTGAATATCTGTTTTGATCCCAACGGGATATCCCTCCCATCTCCGAATCTCCAGGTGAGACGAGATGCAACCAGGTCAATAACTCTGAATAAGCTCCTCCATATAGCCGATATGTTCGGCGGGATATAAAAATCATGACATATAAGATGGCGCAAAGGCTCCCCTGTTATATACTTACAGAAAATTATTTTGTTCCAAATACCATCACCCGTCAGCGCTCGCCACATGGTCTTAACCAGAAGCACAGAATTAAAGGATCTAAAATCCAATATACCCCAACCATCATGTTTTTTGTCTCTACATAATAATTTCCATTTAACCAGGTGGTATTTGTGATCAGAATAGCAACCCCCCCATAAAAAATGTGCAGAAATACTGATTATCTCATTAATGATCTGTTGAGGAAAATAGAAAATATGTGCCCAATATACCATGAGCTGAGTTAGAACAACCTGAACCATGACAAGACGGCCACCGAGGGATAACCATCTCTGTGTCCATTTTCCAATCCGCATCCTATATCGATCCACTAGCCATCGCCAGACTCAATTCCTGTACTTGCAAGGTCTGATAAATACACCCAGGTATTTAAGACCCTTCAACGCATGTCTATGATCGACCTCCAGAAAATCTGCAATAAAACAGATATCCTCCATGTTTCCAAATTCATAGATGAGAATAGATTTATGATGATTGATGTGAAGACCTGTAGCAGAGCCAAATTTAATCAGCATGAAATGTACATAGAACCATTTATTTCTGTTCAATGTTCCAAACAACAGCAAATCGTCAACAAATAGTGAATGAGTGGTCTTGATAGTCGGAGAGAAATGAAACCCAGATATAAATCCGTTCCGCTCAGCCCTGTGCATCATTCTGCTGAACCCATCCATGATTAAGATGGATATCATGGGAGATAACGCGCATCCTTGATGTAAGCCTCTACCCGCCTTGAAGAAATTTGTGGGAAAACCATTTATTATCACAACATATCTAACTGTAGAGACGCATGACATAAACCAACGAATAATGGATACAGGAAGTCCAATTCGGAGAAGAAGGAAACGAACATACGCCTAGTCAATAGAGTCATGCGCTTTCATCAAATCGATTTTCATGACCAGCGCATCAATTTTGTCACAGTGCATGGAGTGCAAGACTTCCTGCGCAACTGCTATAGCATCGAGGAGAACAAGTTATAACAGACTCCATATTAAATATTAAATATGTTGCTCTTCAGCTTTTCAATAACCCTCCACTGTCCTTCGAAAAGGACCGGACCTTCAGTTTGAGTTGAGAATTCTTAGATCGACGAGCCACGTTTCTACATTCTACCTTCCGTTTGAGTTGAGAATTCTTACATCCACGAACCACGATTCAACATTCTACTGCCTCTTTTTTAATTTAAAGTATTATTCATTCATAACACGTCATTAACCATTCAAACTTTGCAAATTGGTCACGGAAAATGAATTTATTCCTAATCATCCAATGCACCTTTCAGTACTTTGTGTCTATTTAGTCCAACATGGAATTTTATAAAAAAATATATTTAGAAAAGTATAACTTGTGATTTTAACATCTTTGACATCGACTTGTATTTAGAGAATAAAACTGAAGAATTTATGGAATTTAGAGTTTAGAAAAGTGGCTATTTATTTATTTTATTAATTGTTGTTTATTTATTTTATTAGTGGTTGTTAAGGTTATAATTATGTCAATAGATTTGTTTTTTAATTATTATTAGTTTAGTATTAATAAATATAAAATATAAAATATAATTTTGCAACAATGCAATGTGAATTACTTATTCTATAATAATCTTTTAATGCAATTGTAAAATTTTTGCCATAAATTTTCATTATTAAATTTCATAAAAAATAATCTAAAATTAAAATCTTTAAAATAACTCATATTCATCTAAATAACATATTTATGTTTTCTTTAACACTTCAACTAGTAGGAGTAAAAATGTAAATCAATAGATTTATTAGTGTAAAATCCTTAAAATAACTCATAGTCACCTAAACTACATATTTATGTCTTCTTCAACACCTTTTAACAAGTAGGAGTAAAACTGGAAATGAGCAAAATTACTAGTAGTTGCTACCCACCAAGATTTCTTAGTAGGAATTATTTTTTCCACTCCTTATTTCATTTGCAATTTTTTTAAAGCATAATTTCCACTTAAGTGGCAGGGACTACACTCTTATACAACACTGGTTATACTTACCTTAATATAATTGATGTGGAGTTAAAGTTATTTGACTTTAGTTTAAATTAAACCATTTTATTATAATTTTTTTTGGTTTGTCAAGTTTTTTTTTTTTGGTTTGTCAAGTGGTCTGAGTTCCTTAGAGATTACATTAGGCTTGATTTGTGATCAACCCATGGGACCGAGACTGAATTTAACTTGTCTCCTCCTCCTAGCACCACACCATCACTAAGCTAACTAGATTTAACTTTTCTCTTTCCCTAACAAGATCCCAACAACCTCTTTGAGGTTTGATCCTGGGTCAACCTTTTGACTAGACTCATCCTCAAAAACTTGTACTAGTACAGCTTGAAATTTTATTATAGTTTTGAAAAATATAAATTAATCTAAATATTCAATAACTATAAAATAATTATTTTATATTATTTAAACTTCTATAGAATTTTCAAATTTTTAATTAAAATTTTATTAAAATTTTCTAGTTGATTAAGCAAAATGATAGTGATTATTTTTATCTTATCCAAGGTAGAAATTTTTTTTTTTTCATTTAAAAAAAAAAACTATTTATTAGAAATTAAAAATGTATTAAAAATTTTAAAAATTAATAAACAAAAAAATATTGTTTATCGTATGTACTAGATGGTATGCTCTTTTACATTAAATTTTGCACTTATTTCATGGTCCGCATGACATGACCATATGACCCTGGTTAATGTGATCTCCATCATGACCTTGGTTAACCTGATCTCGGGCGTTGTCTTTTCACTATCCATAAATTTATCGGTTCACCTAACTATTTTGTTTTTTAAAGCATTTACGAGAAATGCAGCGTAATTAAATTCTCATTCTGTTCGTTACTTCACGATTTTCATTACTTTATCATTGTTTTCAAAACATTTAACATTTAATTCTCGTTCTGTTCGTTACTTCACGATTTGCTTTATTAAGTTCTTAACATATCAACACTTCCTATACAAAACTATATGCGGCTCTCCATCTATGAATTTCGTCGACGGACTATAACAGCAATCAAATATTTATTTCACGCTTGAGAAAAGTGCGTCATGGTGTTCAATACATGGGAATCTTGTGGCCAAGGACGATAATCATTTTTTCAACTTTTATCCATTCAATCATGGTTGTGCAATGTTTTGCATTCAATCCTCGTTGTGCAATGTACATTTTGTCATTTTTAAATTTAGTTTGTATTTACATGTGGTAAATGCGTTAGTTAATTGTTTTGGGTAGAAAATTAGAGGAAAGGTGGAATAAAGACTATTTTGAATATAGCAAAATGAGTGAAAAGTCTTATTGGAGGCTCATTTGGGGAAGTTGGGTTCAATAAATTTAAAGTTGAAATAGATATGTGTTTTGAAATTTGAAATTCTACTTTTATGTAAATTATTGAAAATGAAAAATTTAAAGTTTTCCAATAAATTTAGAAAAAAATCAACTTCAAACATTGAATTTACAATTAATTATAGAGGAAAAGAGTCTTATTTTCCCAAGATAATTCCCTAAACCTTAGGTTGAGGACTCATCAAACTCATGATTACTAATTAATTATAATTACATTTCATCAAATCAAATTCATTAATCCAAAAGTTTTTTAGCTTACAAATTTTATGTAACCTCATGCATCAATCTCTCAGTCCTCCCTTTAAAAGTTTGATATGAATTATCTCTCTAAAATTTGTATTCCCATCATTATATAACTCACATTCATGGATACATCTAGGTACCTTTTGTATAGTTAGTAGTTTTTGTATATCAAAAACTTTCTCCATCTCGAATATCCATGTTATGGGATCATTACCAACAAACTTCTTAATATAATCTTGACAATGAAATGGTTCCTTGGTCTTATTTGAAACTATGATTTTGTGGATCTTGGTGTGATGAATAATCAAGATTTTTGGACTCAATCATCTTATTTACTATATGTGTTAATAATTTATACATATGTTATTGGAACTTGATCCTCATATTTTCCTTATCCTATCCTTGAGGAGGATAGTTTAGAAAAAGGAGGCTTGATAATTCCCTCATAAATACCTCATTTGTGTACTTGTTAATCTTCTTACATAACATCTCTTTGTGATGTTCTTTACTTTTTATCTAGGTTTAGAGATAATCAACATTTTTCATTAGTTCATCAATACACCATGGGTTAGTATCTTTATAATTCCTAAATTGAATTCCTAATTATCACACATCAGTTCAACCTCGTTTTCTATGGTAATATCCATTATTTTCATTCTCTTCCAACATGGACATGCATAATTCCAATTCATCATTTTTCTCTTGTGCTTTAAATTAGCTTTTAGAATTTTTTGCAAGAATTTCATTTGGATTATTACATTTAGACATGCCAATATTTGGTTTTGTATCATCTTATGATTAAGGGAGTGTGTGACAGCTATATAATATACCATTCATTTTTCAATAGCTTAATTATTCCTTCATGAAGCTATCTTAAGAGGATGGACTATACTCTAAGCCATACTGCTCAATTCCTAGCTACCTAAGAATGATATCCTTATGTGTTATATTCATTGCCCCATATAGACAAATGGTTTAAAGGTAATCTAAATATGGTGTTAGTTATGACTATGGAGCTTCCTACGTATCCTAGGGTATATGAAAGATCACATTCCTTAAGAGATTTTTTTTAATACAATATTGCTCACTAAGGACCAAGATTGACATATAAGGGCATCCAATGATAACCCATTTTTTGTTCTTTTTATATATATGCTTTCCATATATTATTTTACCTACCAACATAGATCCATCTTAACACCGGATCTATCAAGTGTAGAGAGGGATCCAATCTCCCGAGGTACAAACCTCTTTTATGAGTGAAAAACTTGAGGAAACATTTTCACCTTGAGAGATTTGATCCCTCTCAGTTCTTGGTAGATCCCGAGTTAAGATGGATCTAAGCTAGTTTCAGTCGTGTGTGGCAAAGGAAAATCTATCGAAAATATGATTAATTTTCTCAATAATATGTAAATACATCTAATATTAATATAATCATTTTAAATATATTAATATGTCTAAGATTTAGCTGGTCATTTTAATTTTAAATTTTCTTAGTTAACTCAGTTTGATGAGATGATAAATATTGTTAATAGGTTTAATGATGAAATAAAAATTTTGAATGCAAAGTGACAAAGTAATAGTGTTGAATGATATAAAATGTGAATAACAAGAATGTAGTCAATTAAAAATAGTCTTCATTGTGAGCAATCTCAAACTTTTTTCTTCTACTATTCTTATTGTCACCCTTGTTAGTTTTTTCATCTTTTCATATCGATTATATGAAAAGGACAATTGAAATCATGAACCATTTAAATATTTAGCTCGATTTGTTGTTGTAAACATCATACCTTGTCTCTCTTCCTCTCCAATATTAATATTTTGAATTACCAGAACAAAAAAATCAATGTACATTGTTAATAATTTTTCGTGCTTACACTGAAATAAATGCACAATGTCAATCCAATCATTTTAAAATTAATGTACAATCATACATCCAATTACATCAAATCAAAAATCAACATATACATTGAAATATATGCATGTAATGGAAGAAATCAAATAATATTAGAAAACAACATCTACATTGAAATCAATGCATTTAATGCAAGTAATTAAATAGGATTAGAAATAAACATCTACACTCAATTCAATTCATCTAGTGCAAGTAAGAAAATAGGATTAGAAACCAACATATACACTTAAATCAATGCATCTAGTGAAAGAAATCAAAGAGGATTATAAATCACCTTCTACACTGAAGTTAGTGCATTTAGTGTGAGCAATCAAATAGAATTAGAAATCATCTACATTGAAACTAATGCATCTAGTTCAAGAAATAAAATATAATTAGAAATCAACATCTACATTGAAATTAATGCATCTAGTGCAAGCAATCAAATAGTATTAGAAATCACCATCTACACTAAAATAATTGCATTTAGTGCAAGCAATCAAATAAGATTAAAAATCATCTACATTGAAATCAATGCATCTAGTGAAAGTAATAAAATATCATTAGAAATCAACATCTATATTAAAATAAATGCATCTAGTGCAAGAAATAAAAAATAATTAGAGATCACTATCTACACTGAAATTGATGCATCTAGTGCAAGAAAGTTCCTTCCCTCTCTCCCCCCTCTATCTATATCTTTATCTCCCTCCATCTCGCCTTCTTTGTATCTCTATATTTTACCCCGAACATTAGGGGAATTTTGAGGTCTAAAATGGGCCTCCTAAGAAAATTATAAAATAATAGTGGAAATAATAAAGTAATATTTGATTACATTGTTAAACTTTGGGGGGAAAAGGGAAAAAACTACTTTTTCAACTTGTCTCCCTAATGTTTTACTCAAATTTAGAGTGGGAACACTCATTGGATGCAGAATTTGATTCATCATCGAAGGAGTACCCATGTTGCATACTTTTGACTGACCCTGCTACACGAAAAATGAGAAATACATGAAAATCGTGATTGTAATCACAATTTTCCATTTTTTTCTCATTTTTCGTGTAACAGGATCTACCGAAAGTATATAACATTGGTACTCCTTGGATGAGGAATTAATTTTTTCATCCAACGAGCTCTCCCACTCAAAATTTAAGAAAAAAATTAGGGAGATAAGTTGAAAATACAAGTTGAAAAAGTAGTTTTATTATTTTAATATTTTTTTTATATTTTTCATTTTTACCCCAAAAATGGTGAATCATCCCCCATGGTTGACATCATCATCTTAAATGTTATTGGTTCTTATAAAATTTATTTTGGTTGTACATTTTTCTTAGGAGGTCCATTTTAGACATCAAAATTTCTCTAATGCACGCACACTCTCTCACTCCATATCTATCAATCTCTCTATCCCTCCCTCCCTCTCTCCATGTATATATTATTTCCTCTCTCCACCTTCCATCTATATCTCTATCTCCCTATGTATCTCTATATGACCAAAAAAACATACATTATATTTCTCCAATATATATATATATATATATCACTCCCTCCTCCTCCTCCTCTCCCGACTCTCTCTCTCTCTCTCTCTCTCTCCCTCTCTCTCTCCACTTCTCACTCTCTATGATCCAGGTAGATATTGGTGGCCACCCGCCTATTCCACTTGGTACCCCACCATTTTTTCTTTCAATTTTTCAGTTTCCTTAATAATAGCAAAATTTCCTATTTTTAGCATTTTTTCAGGTCCTGAACTTCTGGAGCCGTTTTGAGGCCCTAAACGACGTCTTTTGGGCATCACTTATCCTACAAATATAATTTTGGTCAAGGATCAAAATTCACGATGAAAAATTGTAGTCCTTAGATAGATCTTTCGACTGATGTATCATGTGTGTCAAACGTAGATAGTATGCCAAAGTTACAACCCCAGTAAATTGATGTACCAATTTACCCCGACGGGGCCCATATTCTGGCATTTCATCTCCTAGAGTTAGGTTTTTGGATGTTTAGGGTTTTCCATTATTTCTCAATAATATATAGGCCTTCGAGCCCTCATTATGCCAGTAAATTGGAAGGCTATAGCCCACATATCTTCTCGGATATAAGCTACCAACGCGCTAGCTAGTTTATTTCCATTCTGTCTATAAATAGATTTTCGTTCTTTGATATTAATGAAATGAAATGTTATTTCCGATGCATTTTTATATTTATGGTTATATGTGTATTCTTTTGTGTTCCTGCATAAATCCGAATCAATGGTATCAGAGTGGTTTTCTCTTTCTCGATCCTTCTTTGCATGTCCCCAACGAGGTCGGGGTATAAGGAGTTAGGGCTTGATTTGGTTGAACTTTTGCAAGATCAACCTCGCAAGCCCCGATGGTTGCCCATGGGGGATGAAACAAAATATGAGGTAGGAGGAGATCCCATCAAAATATTGCTTAAGGAGGCCCTAAAAAAAAAGGAATGCGATGATGGATAATTTTTCCTAGATCCTTCAACGACTTCCCACTGTTGGCACATCTGCATGTAGTAGCCACTCTGGAGGTGCAACTCCTTTTAAGGTACAAGTAAACTTTGACATACCCATATTTTAGGGCCAAATAGATGTAGACACCGTAGATATATGGTTGAATATATTAGAAGGCTATTTCTCAGTTCATGACTTTTCCGACTGGAAGAAGACTATTTTTTCACTCCTCAAACCCACCCCACATGTTAAGGACTAGTGGGAAACCTACTGTGAGAAAAAGGATGAGGGGGAACCCTCTCAGTTCTCGGTTGTACCCACTTGTAATTCTTTCTGAGATACCAGCAAGGAACAATATTATCCTGTGGGGAGCTATGAGGACAAGTACATACAATGGACTATGTTGCGGTAACAAAGTGATGACGATGTACATGAGCTAACAAATATGTTTCATACCCTGTGCACAAAGTTGGGTATCAAAGTTTCGAAGATAAATTTGGTGCTAAAGTACCGTAGTTGTCTACATAGATATATTCAGGAGGAAATGGAGTTCCTCGACATCTCCTCGCTTGGTACGACATACTGGTATGCTGCTAAGAAGCATAAATTCAAACAGAAGAAGCGATACTTTGGATCTGCAAATCAAAAGCAAGGGAAAGGTGCCCCAAAACCATATAACAAAGGAAAAATACAAGGCATGGTAGCCCAAGATAACCCACCAAAGCCACAAAAAAATAACAACACCACGAAGCTGAAGAAGGACACAGGAAAGTGGTGTGAGTTCCATAATAGCTCCACTCACAACACAAGTGAGTGTAGGGACAAGAAATCACTTGTGGCCAAGATGAGGGCTTCTGAATTAGATGCATGCTCCGAGTCTCAATCAGAAGCTGACAAGGGAAATCAAAAAGGGAAGAAAAGTATTGATGCGCAGCCAAACGCCTCCATTGCCACTGCAAAGATCTAGAAGGAGGAACCAAAATATCCAGAGGAGAAGGAGCGTCTCTTCCACTCTCAGATGTGGGTAAAGGGTTCCCCGCTACAGTTCATTGTCAACAATGGGAGCCAAAATAACCTTATTTCAATAGAGTTCGCGAAGCATTTGGGCTTTTCGACCACAACAGACCCACAGCCATACACCATCGGGTGGCTTCACCAAGGATGGGATCTCTGCATTAGCCAGCAATGCCGCCTTCCCTACAACATGAATCCCTTCACAGATGAGGTATTATGTTACATTGCTACTCTTGATGTTTGTGATGTATTACTAGGCCAACCATACTTGTGGAAGCGACATGATGTTTATGAGTCCCAACATCGTTTTTTTATTATTACTTTGGACAATAAGTTGTACAGGATACCAAAGGTACCACTCCCTGCGGCTATCTCTTTGGTTACTACAAAACAATGTAGTAACCTCATTTCGAAAACTAGGAAATTTGTTTTCCTGATGATCTGCCCCCAAGGCAAGAAGAAGACTATGGCCACGACCTCAAGACATGGATCCTCCACACGACAAAAAAAAATGGACAAGGTCGTGGAGGAGTATGGGGACATCTTCACCTCACCCACAGGGGTGCCTCTACACTGTCAGGTCAAGCACCCCATCGATTTGACCCCAGGTGCGTCACTGCCCAATGGACTGATCTATCGACGCTTTGTTCTAGAGAACGATGAAATCAGGAGGCAGATTCAAGAGCTGCTGTGAAAAGGTCACATCCGGCCGATTTCATCACCCCGTGGGAGCCCGATCATGTTAGTGCAGAAGAAGGATGGAACTTGGAGACTTTGTATTGACTATCGGCCATTGAACAAGATCATTGTCCAGTATAGGTACCCAATCCCGCAAATTGATGACCTTATGGATCAACTCAAAGGGGATAAGTATTTCAGAAATACCAACTTGAAGTTTGGGTATCACCAGTCACCAATCGAACCATTTGATGTGTGGAAGACTGCCTTCAAAGCCAAGGAGGGCCTTTTCAAATGGTTGGTCATGCCTTTTGGGTTGACGAATGCTCCTGCAACCTTCATGAGGTTGATGGATGACATCCTGTGGGCATTCACCAACTCATTTATAGGATTGTACCTGGATGACATCCTCATCTTCAACTAGACTTTGTCATTCCCATTGTCAGGTTATGATGGAAAGAATAGAGAATTCATCATTGCAGGGAGGAAGAAGGACTGTGTATTCATTAGGTGAATTAATGGTTAAGAGATGAAAAACATCTTGTTAGCTGGTGAATTGGTTGAAAGGGCGGTTTGGTAGATCCATTGGACAAGAAGAATATTTAATGGACCTACAGATTGAATAGCTCCAGGTGACCATGGCTTGATCCAAGGAGAATGAAGAGAAGAAAGGATTGGATTTATATAAGAACATGTAGTCTGCCCATAAATCATATGTTGTGGCACGTTTGGAGCGTTGGTTTGATAATAGTGTTGGTTACAAGGACACTGCCATGGATTCGAAGAAGGAACATGATAGGCATTCCCCTGAGGAGAACTTGGCTCACTTGAAGAGCATCACAAAGTTTTTGTTTAAATTACTTATGGGTAGGCTAGATCTCTTCACCCACTACTAGTGGAAAAGTATTGTGCATAAAATGTTGAGCACATCAACACGAAGTTTGAAAGTGTGGAGGCATAGAATATAGTGAAAATGTAGACTGACCTGCTAATCTCCAACTGGGAACTAATCAGCGTTAACATTTTCAATAAGGTGAAGGAAATTATTGGAGGGTTGCCTAGGGATGTTGTAGCTCAGTTGCAAAAAAGTGAAGGAGAAGGGGATGGCCGAGCAGGTTTGAGTAGCCAAGAAAAGGATGATAGCGAGGAAGTGGAAAAGTGCAACTTTGGATAATTCTTATTCATGTATTGTCACTATGTTTTGATTCTGGGTCCTTTTTTCAGGTTTATGGGATATTTCACTGTTTTTTTATAGTTTTTAAGGCATGTAGAAGGAATAAAATAATATCATGGATATACTAGATTTGGAAATAGATGCTCAATCTAATGCAAGTTTTGATGTGATATTGTAAAAACGTTTCTGACCAAGTAAATCTATATTTTGAATATAAAAGTACTGCTTTCAAAAAAAAAATCTAATTATAAAATTATTATTAGTTTAATAAAATGGATGTAAATTAAAATTAAAATTATACAAAACTATGATAAGAAAAATATGTGAATCAATGTTAACACTATCCAAATTTATGACCAAACATACATGTAAAATATGAAGAATAAACAATGAACTTCCAAGATAATAATTATAAATGTGATGTATCCCACAAGATTTAGAATAGACGGTGATGGGGTGTGCTACTTAGTATCTTTGTTGTGTGAAGGTCACCGGTTTAAAACTCTATGGGAAAAAATATAGTCGTGTTAAAAGTTGTTGTGGCTTAGGAATACTGCAATCCCTAGGTTATTTTGATGGCATAGATGCCCCTGGGGCACAATTTCTCAATCCAAATGTTAAGGCTATAGATATCAACTCAGACAACTTGACAAACAAAGAAAATGGTATATGTAATATGCTAGTCATCTTCTCACTCAAAAAAGGTTCAACTTTGTTTTTTGATAATAAAATACTTACTTATAATACCCTCATATAGAAAATGAGGTGTTTTGTTTTTTTTTTAAAATAAAATATTTCCTTATAACACCCTCTTAGGGAAATTTAGGTGGAGCATAGTAAATGACACAATATCCTTTATATTTGAAATTTATAGCTAAAATTTAGAACTTATTTTGTTAAATAAGTTGCATTCAACAATATTTCAATGTTTTTTCTTCAAATTCATAACACTTTGTAAATTAGTGCATGGAAGGATATTTTTCATATCAATTTATAGACTTATAACTCTTAGAAATAGTAACAAACAAAAGTGATATAACAATGTAATAAATTTATTTAATAATTGAAAACAAATGTTACTAGTCTAAACATTAGTGATCCTTCATTTAGATTTTCTTGAAGAATACATTGGAACCTTAAAGTAATGTTCCCTTAGTTTTATAGTGCACTTGATCGAGAGAAATTGTATGACTAGATTAGAGTCTTCTCATATATCAAATAAAAATAAGGATCTCCTGCAACATGATAAGTCTTCTTTCACATTGTGTTACATCTTAGGGTTATTAGTATAAGTTTAAAAAAATCATAATTTTTTTAAGTTAACATTGTATTGTCTGAGAAAATCACATTAAACTAGAACATTAGTCATCTAACCATCTTAAGCATGCTTTTTCAGTTGGTGGTCTCAACTTCACCAACAAGAAACTAGATATTTTTTACCACCTACCAATAGAATAATTTTTCCAAAACTTAAAAATTATTAACAACTGTAACATAGTTAAGTATCTACCACGTAATTGAAAAGCAAAAAACTTCTAACAAACATTTCAGAAGCTAAGAGATAGAAGATGTAGCAGGTGTTGGATCCATGGAAGAGGATCCCGAGGAAGCTAACGTAGCAGAAACATACTTAATGTGACACTCAATATTATCCAGCCTAACATCCATATGTCCTCAAGGCTTTCAAATATATTACACATTTCTTCGTGTTTTTTCTATAAGGACGCTTTCCAAAAGGGATTTAATTTTCCAGTATGGTGATGTGGCATTGAAATACAACTTTTACCTTCCCTGGTGTTATCACTCAGGTTTTCCTAGAAGTTGTGTAAGAGGAAAGTATACCCGAGGTAACCACAAACCAACCTTTTAGATGCAGAATCTAGCCAATCTGCATCCAGAGAGGGCTCTCTCTTTATAATTTATCTTTGTTCTTAGAAGGTTTTAGGCTAGCTATAGATTCAAAGTTTGTTTTGGGAAATTGGTGGAATCCACAAACTAAGGGCAAGGCTGAGAGCTTTCAGTCCATTGGGCTATGGAGTCAAAGGATGGCTTTACTGGATTTCTATTCTACGCACAAGATGGTATTACAGGGCAAGATAGCTAGACAGAGAACAATCCTTAAAATTTAAAGTGGGTGGGATGATCTTGAAGGGATGAAAGGCAACTAAGAATCTTTCACCATGTTTAGAGGAAGAAGTGGATCGACTACAAACAAAGAGCAATAAAGGATTCCTTATTATAGCAATCGACAGTGATTAAATTAGCGAAACAGGAGCATTTAAGATTTCATGCTTATAGCTAATTTAGAAGAAAACATTTAGGAACAATCACATTTGAAAACAGAGTACAATTAAGCAAATTCTGTTTCAATCTCTTATGTAAATTATTCAGAAATGGATATGATGGTATTAAAACTAATATAAAATTTCAGACAAAAGGTAGAAACACTTATTGAACTGTAGTCCAACACATGAATCCTGCAACAAGTCCAGTGCTTCAAATCGTTATCCAGCAAGCCACAAGTAAACTTCTCCAAAAGATTTTATTCCAAAAATCTCAGTGTTACAGCAGAGTAATAGAATCCACCCCAAATGCTTCCAAGAGTGGAGTATTTATACAAATTCTAAACTAAAATATCTTGAAACAAATATCAAAATTGGTTCACAAATCTCTCCAACTATTTACATAAATAGAACTAAAGTAAAGGACACTCAAACTATTTGGCACTATTTTTGATGGATAAGTGATGACAAAGAGGATAATTCGAATTTGATCCAACTCTTATTTGATGATGAGGCATCCAAGTCACTAACTGCTTCCCTTTTTTGTGAATTCTGCTCCAACAATTCTGCAAACTTGGGGTCCAATGATATCTTCGTATTTCTCAATCCGTAATAGATATGTAAAAAGTGAAAGAGGTTATTGTGGATAAATATGTTGGTGAGATAAACCTCTTTCACTTTCCTAAAATTCCTCTCCAGCTGTGCATAATATTCTCTGTAAAAAATATGTGTAAAACAGAGTTTTACAGAGTCTGAAACAATGGCCTGTAAATATGCGCATGTATCTCTCATTATAAAACCACTATGAAAAAACTGAGATAGGTTTTTGTAGATGGGTCTCTTAGGAACAAAACCCTCCTTCCGTTTTGTGAAATGTATTTCTAATTGGCCACAATATTCTCGGGAAAATGATGACTTGACTGTAATTTTCTGCAAAAAGTGCTTTTCCACTTTGTTTAATATTTCCAAAACCATAATAGCTGTTAGAAAAGTGAGAGAGGTTTTTGTATATGGTACTCTTAAGAAAATAAACCTCCTTCAGTTTTGAAAAATTCATCTTATATTGATCACAATAGTGTCTGCAAAACAATGACTAAAACATGCAATTTCTGCAAAAATGTTCATTTTTGTTGTGTTTTTCATCTTTTTACTTTCTTGCTCTTTTGACTGTTTTACTTTCACTTTAGACAAACTTCAATTTTGGTGAAAGCACTTTCATTTATTTTTACCATTTTACTGCCTCTGTAACTTCATTTTACTGTTTACCTTTGACTGTTCTGTAACTTTGTTTTGACTTTTCACTCTGACTTTTACCTGATACACTTTATCCACTGATACTCTTTGATTTTGATACGCTTTGACTTGGGGATAAAACTGCTTTCTGATTTGGATCATAATTGGCATGATAGCAGTGGATAATTTATGGGAAAATAAGGACTGAGGGGATGAGATATCTCGGGAAATTGGATTCCCACAACCCTATAAGATCTTGCCCCTTTGAGTATTCGTCTCTGCAGCGACAATAGCTCAATAGGGGAGTTTCATCATAAGCCAGGTCTTTTATTTGGAAATCTTCATCTATCAGAGGTAAATAGTCCAAATCACGGTGAGGAGCATTTAACGGAGTGATATTAAGAGCTGTCGGGGCCTCCATTTTGGTTCTTGTGGATTCAAAATGGAGGTTTTTGGTTTTCTTCCCGGGCCGGGCGGTATTCTTGAAATGAATGAAATTGGAACAATTTGCAGGTTCAGGGAGAAATTTCACTGGTTTAAAATCTCCAGGGAGGACTCAGTGATGATTTTTAACCACTTTTTTAGCGAAAAAACAAAGGAAACTGAGTTTTACTTGCAGTCGGGCGTAAAGGATAAATACATGTTTTTAGACGGAAACTGGTTCTTTGACAGGTAATGAGCAATGGCAGGGACGTTCTTCAACACGGGCGCAGCAGAATTTTGGGGCGAAATGGTCAATCACAGCAGAAATTTCGAAAATCGCAGCGGGAGCAACGTTCTTCTCAGAATAATGAAAATAACTAAAAAACACGAAAAAATGGCTTATTCACAAGTTAAAAGGTTTTTTGTTTTTTTCGAGATGTGACGTCATGGTAGTACGGGATGACGTGTGCAGCGTCAGGCGGTAAGTGGTAAGCGGGAAGTGCCCGCACCGCTTTTGGTCGAGGGCGGTATTAATCGCGGGGGGAGCGATTCCACAGAGCAGTTGCCACGTGGAAGTCTGACTTTTCAAAAACCGCCCATCCCCCGCTGGTTAACATGCTGGCAAGGGATGTGCAGCGGGATCAACGCTGGCCGTTGATCTGCGGGAGGCTGATCCAACGGCTGGGGTGATGGGAAGATGGGTGGGGGTTTCATGTGGGCCCCGTCGTACTTTTAAATACTTTTAAATGTTTTTAATCGCTCCGGGGGCTTTTTAACTGGCGGAAATAGTTATTAATTAGTCCAGGCGACTTAATTAATCCCGTATGCAAAAGAAAGGGGTTGTGGCGGGGGTTTGCTTAGGTGGAATGCCACGTGGACAGACCACGGTGGCACAAATCTTTCGCAAAGTTTTATTGATGTTTTTGGTATTAAACACACATATTGTATGTCTAACGTTTTTATATATATTTTATTATATGATGAATTAATTAATACAATTATTTCACCATAAGGGCGGGATTAATGTTATAAAGATATATTTCACCGAAGGGTTTATAAGGCGGGGTTTTATTTTCAATGTGCGGGGATATAATACTTTGGTAAAACATTATAATAAAGGGGTTTTTGGGGTATATATAAAAAGGGAGTTATATACTTAGGAAAGGGTATTTCACTAGGGAGTTAATATAGTAGAATTAAATGTTAATATGGCAAAGGACAAGGAAAATCAAAACATCTTTGTACATCTAAGAAAGTGATAACTTATGAAGTAAATTGCAACATTTTATCTTCAACACTTAAACTTAGAATAACAAATTATTTTGAGGAATTTTTATGGAATGTTGCATCAGTTTCCTAAGTAAAATAGGATTTTACTTAGGAAAAAGTTAAAGATGGAAGATAACAATGATGAATTATCTCAAGTGCTTAGGTCTTTTTGATCATTAGGCCGAGGGTCCGGTACCTCCAGAAGTCAAGGAAATGCCTTGAGCCCTTTTGATCTCCAAATACCTTAGTACTTTTGGGGGAAATTAGTAAAACTCTTGAGGGGGAAAATGATGAGGGAGGTTAATGAATTTGACTTTGCTTGCTGTGATTTTTTAGTGTATTTCCTGCTTTAGTACTTGTGATGAAAGTAAATGATTTAACCAACATGTAGCAGCACCATTCATCAGATAACACTTTGCAGCACCATCTACCTACCCTATCTACTTAACACTACCATTTTCTTTTCTTTATTAGGGTGCATTTAGACTTGCAAACCCTTTTCAATATTTTCCTTTTTACATGATAGATCTATCTATTTCTACCCTTATTACATCCAAGGGCTCAGATTAAACTGTTGAGCACCTTTTATTCACTCTACCTAGCTACTTATCTGCCAAGATTAAACTGTTTGGCTAGATATTTATTTTCTAATCTATAACATGAAATTGAAATATGACTAAGCCAAGTTTAAACAGTTTGACTTATTCATGAATTGTGGCAAAGCTGCACACAATTACTTTATTACAACAGATGAAAAAGTAGTGGCATTTGGATTTGCACACTTTCCTTGGTCTATTTTTTGCTTGGGGTTCATTTCTTTCTTTTTTTTGACCATTTTATTCTTTTTACCCTTTGATCTTTCTTTTAGGGTATACCCTCTTTACATTTTTTAAATTTTTTGATTTTTTGGTTTTTAAGAATATGGAACACCTTTGCTCAAGTAAGAAGGTTTGAACATATTCCATAATTCAATCAAGACAATCATGAAAGATGAAACCTATTGATATAGGAGGCTAACACTTGGTATGACCAAGGTCAGAAACCTATTTCTCGACTTCATCCATTATCTCTAATTTTGAGGATTATTTCCTATATCTAGTTGTTAGGGTTTCCAATTATCGAATTTCATTATGGATTTCCAATCGGACAACCAAATGCAAGTTCTTAGTAGCCTCTTAGGCTTGTTGTTGGGCTCGATTTTTTCCCTATCGGCTGCAACCTCCCCCCCAGCCCCTAATTCCCACTTCTCATCCTTTGGTATTTCATATAATTAAATAGGTTTACCCTCCTTCTATCAACATAGAATTGTCCTATAAAAGAAATTTGAGCGTAGAGGTAAGGCATGTTCAAAGTCGTTGACAAGACATGGATTATGAAACCCAAAAGGTAAAACAACCAAATCTAGAATGTGAATACCAAACAAAAAATAATAAGGAAACATTGGTCTATGCATGCCCTAGGTGATCGAAATATGGATTAGTGGCAAAAATTTGCAAAAAATTAAAAGTTTTTAGAATAGCACCAAACTAGAACGACCGGATCAGGCCCGTCGCCAGGAATTAGGCACAATTCATTTCACTCAAAACAGAGTCCGGATGAGGAAGTTAGAGCCCATTGATCATCATGTCAAATAGGTGAATTAAAAAAAAGATGGTCAAACAGGGTCAAATGCCAAAAATTAGGGCTTTCCTCCATTTCACCCAATGACACTATGACAAGTGTCACTATAGGATTCGCCAGAAATGTTTGAAGGTGATTTTTTTTAATGTGCTCCTAAGGTCAATTTTCACATTTTAATGGTGGAATGAAATTTTTATTAAGGTTGGGGGTTGTCCAACTAGAGGCTAACACGTAGCGCAGCCAGGGGCTACCAAGTGCCCCTCTAGTGGACCAAGGTTAAAGGTCGAATTATATTACACATATGGTTATATATATATATATATACATGCCAAAGGTCGGTACATATATTATGGTTTAAATTTCATGCATATTACAAATGTTTTATCAAGTCCAAAGTCTTAATTTTAATCTATGAAAAAAGGTCATATCATATAACTCTATGGAAAAATGTGATGTATAGTGAAAGGGTGGAGGTCGGGGCTCGACCCCACAACCTCCCCCAAGTGAGCGTTGTGGCTTACCAATAGGCCGCGACATATTTCTTAATTTATATAGCTGCGAACATGTATTTATGTTCATATGTATTTATCGGCAGGGGAAAGGAGGGGGCCAAGCCCCTCCCGACATGACCTTTCCACAATAACCAAAGGAATAGCGTGATATTAAGCGCGGGGATTAATGTTAAGTGTGGTGGGTTAATTAACCCTTAAATGTTATTTAACCACACTAATCAAATGTTTAAATGTGTAGTTTGTTAAAGAGAGTTTAGCACTAATCCCCATTTAAAATCTAGTTAAATTTAATTAAAATCGAGTTTATTTCAATGGAGAATTTGACGGTCCTCCAATTTTGGTGCCATTACCAGCTTTAGTGGCCTTAGCTGGAGTTACTCCAATTTTAGTGGAGATTCCTAGGGAAAAATTGAAGGAAGCATAACTTTTTCTAATTTCGACCAATTTTTGCTCAAGAAGAGTCATTCCTAGATTATTTTGATGTTATGAACATGATGGTGTAGGTTGTACAGGCTTTGGATCACTTCTGAAATTGTTTTCTCCACTTTGAATATTAAAGAAGCCTAGGGCCATCAAAAGAGGAGGCCATGCCTAGATCAGTTGAAAACCATTTTCAGATATTGAAGAGTCTATTTTGAGTTTTTTCGGTCTTATGAATCCAATGGATCAGGTTTCAAAGACATTTTACCAATGTAGGTGCATGAAATCATAAAATTTACCATTAATCCCAAGAGGGCCTAGCTAATTGAAGCAGACCCATGGAGATGTATCCCAGGAGGGGTGTAGTCTGTTATCAGCTATTATGTAATGTGTATGTTGTGTGTTATTTATCTGAATTTTATTTGTTGTAAATGAATTTTTAAAAGCTAATTAACTCATCAATTTTTCACCAAAGACACCTAAAAATTGATACATAAACCCCTTCACAATTGGATAACTTGAGACGATCCTAAACAAATTTTTATTTAACTGATGAGGGAGCTAACACAACAAAACCAGTTTTCCCATATTCAGATCAAGCTTGTATTAGAGCATAGTTTAACTCATTTTAGCCAAGGTTAGATAGAAGAATTAGATATTGGTTTTGTAATTTGTGCAAGGATAATTTAAATAAGTGCAAGTTTATGTGTCTGAAGAGAAGGTCAAGATTGAGAGCTCAGTTCTTAAATCAAAACAAAGAAGCCTTGTATGCATTGCAGGTGTGATGGAAGCTTCATTAAGCACCTTTTATAAGAGGGAGAGAATTATACTTCAAGAGCAGTTTATTTCCATGAAGGAGGAGAAGCAAGAACTTCTTGAAAAGTTGCATGATATGGAGACTCGGCTCCATATTTCAAATGAAACCCTTGAAAATATGCATGAGATGGAGACTCAACTCCAAGACGCCAAAGAATCTCTAGCCAAGTATGTGCATGAAAAAGAGGCATGCAATTCAAATTTGTCTTCAATTTTCTCTCAATATGAATGTGTAGGTGCTTTTGAAAGACACACTAGAGGAATAGGGTCCAAATTAATGATGAAAATGGGCTATGAAGGTAAAGGATTGGGAAAACATACACAAGGCATAGTTCAACGATATGTTTTTGAGGAAAAGCCTAAGTATTTGGGTCTTAGTTATGGACAACATGATGGAGAATGCTCCAAATCCAAGGAGACACATGAAGGTGTTCCAAGAAGGACTTTCATTTCATGTTCATTACCTCAAGCTTCTAAAGTTTTTGTTGATGAGGAATGCAAAATTTTTACACTCACTTTTCAAGAAGGTGCTCATAAGCATGCAGCTAATGAGAATGGAAAACAAGAGGATGTCATTGTTGGTATTCAGAAGAGAGCATCCACATCATCGAATTCACCTCCTCAACAAGGAAACAAAGGTTAATGTTCAAGGTATAAATCTGCCTTTAATCAAGTTGATTTTGATTATGATAAACATGGTAAATAATCACATATGATTTGGAGAAATTTTGCGTTTTCCTTTAGTGGTTTTAACAACCATAATGTTTCAAGATGTTGGAAGAAGATAGCCATGCACGAGAAAATTTCTAAACAAAAGAGGTAGAAAGCCAAAGGTCCATTGGATAAAGAAAATCATGTTGAAAATAAGATGCAATTGTTTTGCACTCATTTCCATAAGCAGGGTCATCTTGTAGACAAGTGTTGGACTTTGTATCGAACAAGTCATCCACGACATTTGAATAAGGGGGAAAGAGATACTAATAATAATGGAAAGGAGGATTCCATAATTTTTGTGGGTTGGGATGATTCACATGATGAAGTGTAGCTGAAAGAAGCGCCATTGAAATGGTTTGGTAAGAGATGGTTAGATTTCTTATCCAATTAAGGCCTTGCATGTGTTTTGATGTTTGATGCACTTCTTTGCAAATTGAATGCATGTTGCATGTTTATGCCAGGAAGGTGTTCGAAAGTGGAGTATGTTGACTCACTATTATTGCAACAAAATTAGTCATTTCAACTCTTTAAGTACTTGTACATGGAAATGGGATTCTTGTACTTGTGATTGTACTTGTGAGAGAGTTGAGAGTTGTTATACATGTTTTTTTTTACTTGAGAGTGAGTTTTTTGAAGAGGCATGTTTTGTCGACTTGTGGTTGGTTGATGGTTTGTACATAGAGAAGTAAGCGTACATGGCGATGTTCACATGATGTGAAATTTGTTGCTTCGAAGGAGAAAAAGGATATGTTGTCAAGTTATTTTTCTTGCATGATATGTTTTTCATATTGATGGTTGTGTTTGTGACAAGATGTCGCAGGATTTTGGGAAGTTCCACTCTAGAGCGAGAGGCTTATGATTATCCTTAATTCTCAAATCATGGCATGAATAGCATGTAAATAATGGAGGATGATGGACAAATAGGGACAATATGTCAAATAATTTGCTGCAAAAAAATTTGTAGCCATTATAGACCATTTGATGTGTTGATGCCAAGAAGCGAAAGACATGGAAAATGCATTCTTCCAGATGGGAATTTGGAACCGTGGAGGTAAAATAATGGTCATTTATTTTATTATTATTATTTATATTGGAACTCATTTATGTAGTTCACTGAGATGGGCTTAACCTGGAAAAGTGGTTTCCAAGGAGAAGCTTGCATCGAATGCATGTGTGTGAAAAACAGGAATATGGTTCTTAGTGGGAAGGCCATCAGTTAGTTTTCCAAGCACTGAGGGATCGATTTGGTACAAAAAGGTGTTTTATGAGTTAGCAAGCAGCCAATAAGTGTTGGATTGGGTCATCAACAAAAGGAGGACATTGGTTGAATTCCAAGCCATTTGCAATGCAAGGCATGTCAGTGAACCCAAGTGGTTGTTTTGGAGATTCTTCCAAGTAGAATCATGTTGATAGAACCTGGGAAAGAGAGGAGTGTTTAGCTCTTATGAGATGACCAATTTTTGTGGGTCAAAAAGCCTTTCAATGGGAAGGAGTGATCAGAATCTCGATTAGGGGCAAAAATTTTCCAAAAATTCAATTGCTCAGAATAGCAGCAAACCAAAATGACTGAATCGAGCCTATCTCTCCAGGAATCTGGCACAATTTGTTTCAGTCAAAACAGATTTCGTATGAGGAAGTTAGAGCATGTTGATTGTTGTGTCAAACATGCGAGTTTAAAAAAAAAGGTCAAACAAGGTCCAAGGCCAAAAATTTGGGTTTTCCTCCATTTCGCCCAACATCACTGTGACAAGTGTCATTGCAGGATTGGTCAGAAAGGTTTCAAGGTGAAATTTTGTAGGTGATTGTTTTTTAATGTGCTCCTACGGTCAATTTTCACCTTTTAATGGTGGAATGAAATTTTTATTAAGGTTGCAGACAGTCCAATCAGAGGTTGACATGTGGTGCCCCCTATGGTGGACCAATCTTGAAGGCCGAATTATATTGGACATATGGTTCTCAAGTTAGAAATATATATATATATATATATATATATATATATATACACGTGTTGTCCCCTACGGTGGACCAATGTTGAAGGCCGAATTATATTGCACATATGGTGCTAAAGTTAGAAATATATATATATATATATATATATATATATATATATATATATATATATATATATTCCAAAGGTTGGTGCATATATTATTGTCCAAATTTCATGGCATATCAGAAACTTTTTATCAAATCCAACGTCTGAATTTTAATCTATGAATAAAGGTAATATCTAAAATATAATGTTGTGGAAAAATGTGATGTATAGTTGGAAGGGTGGAGGTCGGGGCCCAACCCTACGATCTCCCCCAAGTGAGCGATGTGGCTTATCAATAGGCCGTGGTGTAGTTCTTAACTTATATAGTCGTAGACATGTATTTATGTTCATATTTATCTACCAGCGGGGAAATGGAGGGGGCCAATCCCCTCCCCATGTGACCTTTCCACCATAACCAAAGGTGGAGTGTGATATTAAGCGTAGAGATTAATGTTAAGCGCAGGGGGTTATCTAACCCTTAAATGGTATTTGGCCTCGCTAATCAAATGTTTAAATGTGTAGTTTATTAAAACACATTTAGCACTAATCCCCATTTAAAATCTAGTTAAATTTAATTAAACTCAAGTTTAGTTCGGCAGAGAATTCAATGGTCCTCCAATTTCGGCCCCACTACCAGTTTTAGTGGCCTTAACTGGAGTTTCTCCAGTTTTAGTGGAGATTCCTAGGGAAAAATTGAAGGAAGCATAACTTTTTCTAATTTCGAAAAATTTTGGCTCAAGAAGAGTCATTCCTAGATGATTTTGATGCTCTAAACATGACTGTGTAGGTTTCAGAGGTGTTTGAGCACTTATAAAAGCGTTTTTTCCACTTTGAAGATTAAAGAAGCCTAGGGCCACTGGGAGAGGAGGTCATGCCTAGATCAGCTAAAAACCATTTTCAGAGATTGAAGAGTTTATTTTGAGGTTTTTAGGTCTTCTGAATCCAATGGAGAAGGTTTCAAAGCCACTGGAGCACTATAGGTGCATGCAATCATAAAATTTACCATTAACCCCAAGAGGGCCTAACCAGTTTAAGTTGGTCCATGGAGATGTATCCCAAGATGGGTGAACTTTTTTATCAGCTATTGTGTAATGTGTATGTTGTGCGTTATTTATCTACATTTTATTTGTTGTACATGATTTTTTAAAAGCTAATTAACTCATAAATTTATCATCAAAGACACCTAAAAATTGACACATAAACCCCTTCACAATTGGCTAACTTGAGACGGTCCTAAACACATTTTTATTTAATTGATCAGGGAGCTATTAAAATAAAAATAGTTTTCCCATATTCAGATCACTAGGAAATATAAAAGAAAAGGCACCACAGAATAGGAATATAATTCAACTACTACAACTATGTAGATAGTATAGTGGAAATACCAGTACTAGAAGCCAACACTCGAAGCCAAGAATAATACATACATCTAAATGATAAATAAATTAATGGTTTGGAGTTACCCAGGTTTCAGTGACCTCTGCGTGTCAAGGGAAAATTACTAGCTAGGGTCCCAACATGAAAATTACAATGGCAGTAACTAAAAAAAAATGGTCTACAACCATAAGGTGTTTTAAAATCCCAGCGATCTTCCTTAGCCCCATGCCTCGTAGCACCAACACCCAATCCCCCCTGACGCAACTTACATACAACACAATTATGTTATCCTCTACCTATAGATCCACTCATGTGGATGACAAACAATAATACTCTCGAGTTGCTTTTAACCAATCAACTCTAGCTACCTTAGAATTCTCAGAAATCAGTGGAGGTAGAAAAGGGGTTGGAGATTCAAAGACGCGTAGTGCCAAATATGTAGATCATTAAAGAAAGAGTGGACCAATAATAAATGGACTGTAATTATGAATGAAAGGATAAAAATTGAGTAAGAAAAAATACATGGATCAGTAATATTGAAACCAAGAAATTCTACATGAGTCCAACTTACAAACAAGGTGGTGTCAAATGTGCCCCTACCAACTACGTACAACCAAACATTCCAAACGACATGCAAGATTGATAAGCCCATAAATAGATACAATAAGCGTTGACCTGCAAACTAGGGAGGCGAGGCAATTGTCCTTGTAATTACAAGGGAGAAAAATAATTTTAATGAGACTCCAACTACCAAGAACAATAATGGAATTTGTGGCAAGGCTTGGTCATGTTTCATTGAGGTGAGCCAACTAAAGTCCCCCATGGTGTAAGTGTCAAGCTAAGGATGGACCAATTGACCACTGAGCACATTATCTCATATTAGAATTCAAGTAATCTTACACTAGAAAAAGAAGTAGATCTATAACAATGTAAGTGTTGGTCATCTCTCATGCAAGGTTGAGATTATCCTAGCAGAATAATGACTCATCAAGGAGTTTGTGAAGCATTCCAGGTTTTGGGATTGAGAATTTGTCATACCTCTTTCCTTAAGTGAGGTGTTAATAACATGATATTCATTCATTCTCTTATGGGGGTATGTTTCCAATTGGCTTATTCTCCCCTCCATATATCATATCACAACTAGGGAGATTTGAACCTTGAATCTTTCAGCTTTCTCTAGACTTACATTACTTCAATCACCAATTGAGCTTCCCCCTTGGGATATAAATAATAATATATTTAAAATAAGTTAAATTTAATTTTTTTTTTTGGTTTTTTTTTGTAATCTTAGTAATGTGAAATTTATCAAGAAGTAAGCATTCTAATGTTGATCATGGATTGATGCTAATCAATGTTTACACTGGCCATTTAATTTATATGGCTCTACTACTTATGCTATGTCATAGACATGTCTATTTTGGAATATGAATTACATAATGTTTATTTAATTATCAATAATTATTAACTTGTATATAATATTCTAAAATATTCGTAGTAGATTAATTATAAAAAATATCATATCAACAAGTGTCATATGAAGAAGTAATTTATGGTTTTTTGGGCATTTGGTCTTGATAATCCATGATATTGACCTATGGAATTGTAACAAAGCCTATTCACAAATTAAGAATGTGGATGGTAAAGTTGAGATAAATCTAATCTTGTTCCACGTTTATATATATATATATATATATATATATATATAATACTAACATAAAATAAATTTATAATATAGTTAATTTTTATATTTTTTAATTTTAGCTAAGTAAATATATTATGAAGCAAGTCTTTTGGTGTTTATTATGAATTACCAATATTTACTAGCCATTTGATTCATATGGATGTGCTAGTATATGAATTAATCATATATACATTTAAAAAAATCATGTAAAAAAATTCTTAACAGGGAGATTCACTACTCATTGTTACAATTAATACCATAAGCTCAAAAAGTCATAACTTATTTCATATGATACTTGTTTATATTAATTTTTTTAATTAATCAATTTAATTAAAATGATAGAAAGGACATAACTACTTTTGAGATAAATATCAACCTTTGATTTGTGTTTATTATTAAGGATATTCTAAAATATTCCATGGAGGTGAAATCCTTACCATCCACCTAATAATTATTGATAATTAAATAAATATAGTGTAACACAATTCTTAATTATAGAGATTTACCTCCACTTGACCATTGAGATTCTAGTATGGTAAATAGGCTTTGTTACAATACCATAAACCACTACCATAGCTTATTAATAATACATGCTCCAAAAAACCACAAATAATTTAATATGACATTTTTTTAATTAAAAATTTAAAAGACATGTAATAATATTCATAATCAAGGAGATTTACTCTCATTTAACCATGAACATTATTTATTTGTAAATTGATCGTGTTACAATATCATTGGTCAATACCATGGTTTATTAATATCATATAACCAAAATCCATAACTCATTTCATATAATATTTTTTTAACTAATCAATTTAATTAAAAATGTAGAAAGGACATAGTTTTTCAAAATCAATATAAACCTTTAATTTATAATTACTAAAAATATTTTAGACTATTTCAAGAAGGTTAAATCTCTACCATCCATTTAATGATTAATGGTAATTAATTTTTTATTTTTTTTTAAAATCTCAAATAAACATCCTTATCACTGTAATTAGTTTTATTGATTAATATTAAATATTATATTTTTTGAGAGTTTTCTTTAATGCTACTTTTTGGAGTATCGGCGAGAAAAATTTGAGGTGAAATCTAGATTTGTGTTATTTAAACTAGTATTTTTTAGTGTATATATGGATTCAACACCCTGAAAAACTCATATGACACTTAGATTATGCAGGGGTTACCCATCAAGCTTGTGATTTCAATGAATTCATGCCAGATTTAGAGGAATTATATCTGAAAAATCCATCGGAAAAGTTTCCAAAAAATCCCATTAAAGACAACTTGTAATTTTTCCTGTAAATAAAATTAATTATGATCATTCATGATAAACATCAAAGAACTCACTTCAAGATATATTTTTCATTACCAATATGTAACAAAATCATTAAAGTTAACTAGATATATGGTGATTAATGATAATAATAATTATAAAAAAAATTATATATAAATTATTAAAATACATGTAATAAGAATCTTAATCATGGAATTACAGATTTTTTCTAGCGCGTGCCCGTGAACCATGGCTGCCTAGGGTTTCTTGCTGAACTCCGTCACGGTTGAATCTCTGGTGCGTCTGACTTTGCTGCAGCTTCTGATCACCATGGGCTTTGGTGTAGACGTTGGGGTAGTTCACCCATTATGAAAATCTAGATGGAGGTAGCCGTAGGGTCTCCTCGTGAGAGCAATAACGACAAAAAGAAACGACCCGAGTCTGCAGCAGCAGAGCAAACAAGGCATCGCTCAGTACAACCGTAGGACGCAGAAGCTTTGAACAAGGGGAAAGAAAAGGAAGGCACAGTGATTGGTGAGCATGTGCAGGCAACATAATCAACATGCAAGCCAATCACTACTGAGAGACCCAAGATTGACTTACCGAGACATCGAATAAATGCCCAAATACAGTATATGAAGGACCATGTCCTCATTGGTAAATTCATAGGCTTCTGGCCAACAGAGAAAGCCTTACAAGGATGGATTGCCTCAAAATGGAAACCAAAATGACATGTTACCTTGCAGCTCGGAACGAAAGGCTTCTTCAATGCCATCTTCAACTGCATCGAAGATAGGAACAAAGTCCTAGATGAGGGTCCATATTTTTTTAATGCAGCAGGCCTCTATCTAAAGGATTGGGTGGAAAGATTTAACCCAGACAAAGAAGATTTCAGCTGGACACCAGTTTGGATCAGAATGTACTCTCTGCCATTGGAGTATTGGGATGAAGAATCACTAAAAGGCATCAGCAATGACCTTGGCGAGTTCATAAATATTGCAGAAGAAACAAAGCTCAGACGATACACTTCCTATGCCCGCATCTGTGTCTTCATGAGGCTTGGAAAGGCTCTCCCGAACTCGGTAAGCCTATTTCATGATGATTTTGAGTGGGTTCAACCCATAGATTATGAGCATGTTCCATTTAGATGTAGAAAATGCCATGAACATGGCCATCTTTTCCATGACTGCCCACTAAATGTCTAGCCCAAAACTTCAAAAACCATGGATAAATCTGACTCAGAAGGTTTTACCAAATTTAACAATCGGAAAAAGCATGCTAAAAAGCCTTCAGCGACCCAAAAAAAAGTTCCCACGCCCACTCCTTTAGCACCATCCACAAGCAACAACTTCGACCTTCTATCCCAACCCACTGAACCCTCCAACCCCACTGAACAACCTTCCATCCCGTCTACCTCCACCCATAGTATGAAACAGAGCACATCATTGAATGAGCAAGTTTCGATGCCAAAGGAATCAGATATTCCCGTCAATCTTACTCAAGAGAAAGTCATTGCAGTCGGGCAAGCAAAAGAAATGGACATCGACAACTTCCTCCTAGATCCCGCCAAGATCAACAAACCAATGCCGGATAACAGCGAAAGGGTTTATATGGAAGAAGACTCAGAGACCTTTGACATAGGAGATCTCGACATCATCAGTCTAGAACAAGCCTGCCAGACGAAAGAGTATGACAAAATACCAGAGAAGCAACTGGAGTCCTTGGAATTTGTCCTCTCAAGAGCTCATCAGCAAAAAACTTTAGGCATTCAGCCAGGTAGCAACTGGTATGGAAAAAAACTCAATAAAGATTCAAGAAAAAAGGGAAGGAAGACAGACTTACAAAGAACAATCATTATAGGGAAACTCCTGGTGGAATCAGGCAGATATGCTAAGCTTACAAAGTACTAAAGTCCGCTCTCTAATAGTCAATCATGAAGCTAATTTCATGGAATGTACGAGGGCTTAATAGCCCTGGAAAATATAGAATGCTAAAGAACATGATACATCATGAAAAACCACAAATGTTTCTCATGCAAGAAAAAAAATGTAACATTACTACTCTAGGATCTATTCTCTCTCGCGCATGGCCTGGTTGTCAATCAGTGGCAGTTGATGCCTCAGGAGCTTCTAGAGGACTTTCCATTGCATGGAATCTGCAAGCCATCACTCTCTCTGATCATCATAGATCCCATCATCTCATTCAGACCACCTTCCACATTTTGGGTACCAATATACATGGGCACTTGACTAATGTATATTTCCCTCAGGAATTGCAAACTAAGATTGTGCTTCTAAACACTCTAGAAGCTCTCAACTCAAGTCGAAATCATCCACTTTGGATAACAGCTGGAGATTTCAACATGATCACCAAACTTGAAGAAAAAAAAGGAGGCCGACTAAAATTGGAGGCTCAGAGCAGTCATTTCAGAGACTACGTACAAAATAACTGGCTAATTGATCTACCATTCAATAATGGTATTTACACATGGAATAACCGAAGATCTAGGACTCAGCAAATAGCATCTCGACTGGACAGATTTCTCATCTCAGACAACTCCATACATCTAGGTGGAGATATCACTACCTCATTCCTTCCACTTTCTGCTTCGGACCACTGGCCAATCTCTTTACAATGACAAAGGCCAGGAGATTCAGTCAAAAGACCTTTCAGATTTGAATTCTTCTAGATCTCACATCCAAACTTCAAAGCTATGGTCAAAGCAGCTTGGGAGAGCTTCATCCCTCCAGCATGATCTCTTATGTACCAATTTCAGCAGTGCCTCAAGCATCTGAAAAAGTACATGAAGCAATGGAATCGTCCACCTTTGGAAATATTTTTCAAGCTCAAAAAATTCTTGAACAAGATATGAAAGTGCTTCAGCAATGAATTAGTGAGGAAGGCAGAATGGAAATGCTTGCTAACCAAGAACAAATCCTTGCTACCCAGCTGGAAGACAGAAGACGACAAGAGGAGGTGTTATGGAAACAAAAATCAAGGGTCCGATGGCTAAAAGAGGGGGATAAAAACACTAAATTCTTTCATCAGACCACAATACAGAGAAGAATGCACAATAACATAGCTCATCTTCAGAACCAGCAAGGGGAACGACTGGAGGATCATGCCGATATTGAACGCTAACTAGCCAACCACTTCAATTTTGTTCATCAAGAGCCTCTAGTGAATCGGTAGCCAGACATTAACAAAATTCTTCAGCATGGACCCAAAATCATTACGGAAGAACAAAATCAACTTCTTATCCAACCGATCACTCCAATAGAAGTTTATACTGCAATGGCACAGTTAAAAAATGGAAAGGCCCCTGGGCCCGATGGTTTCACTACAAATTTCTTCCATCATTTTTGGGATCTTATCAAACTCGACGTATGGAACATTATGAAAGATTCCAGGTCAATGCATTGGATTCTGCCTTCAATCAATGCAACTTTCATAACTCTCATACCCAAGGAAGATCAACCCAACACTCCGGACAAGTTTTGGCGTATAGCTCTATGCAATGTGATCTACAAAGTCATCTCAAAAGTCATAGCCAATAGACTCAAGTCGATGCTGCCCTCATTAATCTCACAGGAGCAATCTGGGTATGTGGAGGGGTGCCAAATCCTTGATGGCATAATATTGACTCATGAAATCATACACTCCTTGAAGCACAACAAGCAAGCAAGGATGATTCTCAAAATTGATTTATCAAAAGCTTTTGACAAATTAAGCTGGTCTTACATAAAACAAATGTTGTTAGCATTTGGTTTTAGCACAACTTGGCTTAGATGGGTGATGATTCTTATCTCCTCTTCCTTTTTCCCCATCCTTGTCAATGGTGTCCCCTCTAGACCCTTCTCCCCTTCTAGAGGCATTCATCAAGGAGATCCCTTATCTCCTTTCCTCTTCATCCTCATGGCTGAAGGCTTGGGACACCTTTTAAACCATGCCCTTGCCTCTCATTGCCTCAGAGGAATCTCTATTAATGGATCTCCTGCCACCACTCATCAGCAATTCGTAGATGACAATATGTTATTTTCCCACCCTTCCGTTCAAGAAGCCTCCCTTTGAAATCTTTGCTAGATACCTTCTCTAAAGCTTTGGGAACCACTATAAACATTGTTAAGTCTCAGATTTTCTTCTTTCATACCCCCACTGTCTCTCAAAGAAATATTTCTACAATCCTGGGCTTTTCTATAGCCAAATTACCCTTTAAATATCTAGGCGCCCCTTTGACTGACTCTGCCATTAAGAATTCTTCTTGGCAGCCCCTCCTCAAAAAGCTTGAAAATCGCCTTTCTTGTTGGACATATAGAACCCTGAATATGGCCAGTCAGCTTTTTCTCATCAAAGAAGTTCTCCAAAAAATTCCCCTATATCTATTTTCGGTGCTTGGAGTGCCAAAGCGGATACTCAAGAATATTAAGGACATACAGCGCAACTTTTTGTGGGGATCCTCTGGAAAGAATCGAAAATGGGCACTTGTAAAATGGACAACAGCATGCACCCCCAAAAAACATGGATGCCTTGGGCTAAGAGATCCTCATCATAGTAATGCAGTAATGGGAATGAAAATTTGGTGGAAATGGCTCTCAGCTCCACACACTCCCTGGACCAAATTATGGACTACAAAGTATGCAAACAGCAGGCCTCCGAAGGAACTAATTAGATGCACAAACACCAATGCTGGTTCACTCATCTGGAATGCTGCTCGACATTACAAGGATATGCTTCAGCATCATAGTTTTTTGGAGATTAGAAATGGCGAAATTTCCAGATTTTGGGTCGATTCCTGGAAACAATGACCCAAACTCTTAGACGCCATCCAACCTCAGCAACTTGATGAGAATGGCATCCTCCAAAGTGCAACAGTTGCTCAATTCTGGACTCCACAACTCAATCAGGGGTATAGACAATGGAAAACAACAAAACAAAGTGTTCCTCAAGAGCAGGGGGGTACTCAACAAAATATTGACACAGACCTCAACACTCGCAGAATCAGAGGCTTAGATGAACCAGATATTTTTCGGTGGGGATACTCTCCTTGAGGCATCTTCACCACTAAGGAGGCATATGGCCTAATGATACAATCTCAAGAACCTGCAGATCCTTTATGGGAAAGGATGTGGCTCCTTGGAATTTGGCCTAAAGTCTCCACCTTTATATGGCTTCTTAGTCATCAGAGGATTCTCACTTGGGACAATCTTATAAAACGAGGATTCCGTGGACCCTCATGTTGTCCTAACTGCAATCAGCAAAGTGAGACCATTCAGCATCTAATGGACTCGTGTACTTTAGCCACCAAAATTTGGGAAAAGCTCAGCTTCCGCTGCCAAAGAACATGCAGAGTCTCTGGGGATATCATCAGCACAATTCGCAACTGGATCCCAACTCCGTATAATAGCAAGATTCTGAATTCTCTATGGAAAATCCCCCCGGGTCTCCTCCTCTTGACCATATGGAAAGAAAGGAATAAAAGGATTTTCAAAAATCAATCCACTCTCATTGAAACATTATGGAATATTTTTTGCCAGAATGTTAAAGAAACTCTTCAACTACAGACTTGGCAAAAAAACGATTTTCCCACTAATGCTCAGGAAAAGAACATATTGAATAATTGGAACATATGCCTACCCAATTTTCAGAATGATCCCCTCATCTACGCCCCCACTTCAAAACCCCTCACTCAATGGCACCCTCCTCCTCATGGCATCATCAAATTAAATTTCGATGGCACTTCAAAAGGAAATCCGGGCAAAGCTGGTTTTGGGGGTATTTTTAGAAACCATGAAGGCACTCCTCTTCTCATTTTCTATGGTTCTATTGGATGGGACACAAATAACTCAACAGAACTGGAAGGGATAAGGCAGGGTCTTCACCTTGCTCATCAACACAACTTTTACCCTGTTCTAATTGAGGGGGACTCCCTAGTACTCATCAACATGACCACTAAAATCAAATTGGGTATGCCAGCTTGCAAGGTTGCCACTAGCTGGAGACTAGCAACGCGCTTGGATGTAATGGAACAATGGTTAAGGTAGGGGAGGGCTATCACCTTCACTCATGTCAGGCGGGATGAAAACAAGCTTGTTGATCTTCTCTCAAACATTGGGACTGACAAAGACTAGGTGTTGGAAGAGGGTCCACTATCCATCCTCTATGATAATGAACACTTCCAAGCATGCACTGCTCTAGTGCACAAAGAAGGAACCTCCCCGGATGCGGTTGATCGATGATCTTTGGGTTCGGAATCTTAGCGTGATGATGCTTGAAAGGTTTGGCAAGTGGCACGGCCACTTTGAAGCCCGTAACACTGCTAAGCCTGCCAACTTCTTGTGGAATCAGGTTCTCAGCACCCATTCTCACGGATGCATTTTAGTTTTTTTGGAATATTTTGCTAGCTCTGAAATGACTGTAAACAAAACTATGTTTTTTGAGCCGGTTTCCCCTATGAGGGTGGCAATCATTTTTTGGATTTGACTGGTTTCCCATTCTTGGGCAGTCGATAACTTGTTTTGGATGTTATATGCCACGAATTACGGCTAGGAACTGCTGAGGCCAGAGCCTCATTGTATATTATGTTACAGTAATAGAAATTAGCTAAATTTAGGAAAAAAATATATATCTTAATCATGGAAATTTACAATATTATAGCTCAATATTATGGTTTATTAATACCATACACCTAAAAAACCATAACTTAATTTTAAATGATGTTTTTTAAATAATCAATTTGATTTCAAAATAGAAAAAGCATAACTACATTTAAAATCAATATAAAACTTTAATATATAATTTCTAAAAATAATTTAGAACATTTACACAATATAAATTAATAATTAACAATAACTCGCGTTGGGCTTGGAAGCAAGTGGGATCACGTTCCTCTGGTGTCTCCGTTTTCCGTGGTATTTGGACAGTTGCCAAGACGATCCGCTGGGATCCTTCCCGAGGGATTCAAGATTCGAACCCAAGACCGAGGCCTCGTCGTGCAAACCTGGGTACCACAGGTACAGATTCTCTCTCATTCATCCATCGATGGGTTTCTTAGACACGCAAGATGGAGCTTCGTTGTGGAATCACTGAGGTTCGGAATACCCCTCATCTTGCTTCCCATTTGACTTGACCGGGGTTTAAATGCCCAGCAAGTAGTTGCGGAATTGGAGGTGGGGATCAAAATAGAAAGGGGAGACGATGGCTCTTTTCTGAGAGAAAGCATATCGACAACATTAACAAAGGCAATGGCGGGAGAGGAGGGGAAGAAGTTGAGATCTAATGGGGCAAAGGCACGTGATATTATAGCGACAAATAAGCAAAGTACTTACATACATGATTTCCTTCAAAAGCTCCTACAGTTAGCTGAAGCCTACCCGAAGAAAAGCTTGTAATGTTGTGTTGGCATATAGATAAAAAAATATCTCAAACAATAATAATAAGGTTAGCATCAAACAAGGTTAGGTAAGTCAGTGATTCGGGTCATTAATGTTGCTACTAGTATTATCAGGGTGATGCATAACTGGATATCGGTTTAGGTTTATTAATGCGTGGGGCTGTATATGTCTACTAATTATATATTACCCTAATAGATATTAATTGTCGTCTTTATAGGATTGTCAATGTGTTTTCCGAGTTTTGCTGCTGCAGCACATAGCGATTTCAATAAGGAATCTGTTTTCACAAATGTATATTGTTTTCCTTCGTCTGTGAACTTCCCGTAGGAGAACAAGTTATAACACTATGTATTAAATATTAAATATGGTTCTCTTCAGCTTTTTAATGACCCTCTCTATACTTGGAAAAGGACCGGACCTTCAGTTTGAGTTGAGAATTCTTAGATCGATGAGCCACGTTTCAACGTTGAGAATTTTTCAATGGAATTGCAATATTTTTCCTATAAATTTTATTTTTAAATTTTTTTATTAGATCATGACTTGAATATTTTATTGCACAATAAAGTATCATGTGATAATTGTCTCAATTTTTTTGGTCATAATTTCTAAATGTAAGTGCAATATTTTTCCATAAATTTTCATTATTAAATTTCATAGAAAAACAACCTAAAATTAAAATCCTTAAAATAATTTCTATTCACCTAAATAACATATTTATGTCTTCTTCAACACTTTAACCACAAGAAGTAAAAATGTAAATGAACAGACTTACTAGTGTAAAATCCTTAAAATAACTCATAGTCACCTAGATTACATATTTATATCTTCTTCAACACTTTAACAAGTAGGAGTAAAAATGTAAATGAGGAGACTTACTAGGAGTTGCTACCCACCAAAATTTCTTAGTAGGAATTATTTTTTCCATTTCATATATCGATTTGCAATTTTTCTAAAGCATAATTTTCACTTAAGTGGCAGGGACTACACTCTCATGCAACACTTGTTATACTTACCTTAATATAATTGATGCGGAGTTAAAATTTATTTGACTTTAGTTTAAATTAAACCATTTTATTATAATTTTTTTTTTGTCAAGTATTTAACCATTTTATTATAGTTTTTTTTTTTTGGTTTGTCAAGTGGTCTGAGTTCATTGGAGATTACATTAGACTTGATTTGTGATCGACCTTGGATTTAACTTGTCTTCTCCTCCTAGCACCACACCATGGTTCATCACTAAGCTAACTTGGTTTAACTTGTCTCTTCCCCCTAGCAAGGTCCCAACAATCTCTTTGAGGTTTGATTCTGGGTCACCCTTTTGACCAGGTTCATCCTCAACATGTTGAGCTAGTAAAACTTGACATTTTATTATAGTTTTGAAAAATATATATTAATCTAAATATTCAATAACTATAAAATTATTATTTTATGTTTTTTAAAATTTTATAGCATTTTCAAATTTTCAATTAAAATTTTATTAACTGATTAAACAAAATGATATTGATTATTTTTATCTTATCCAAGTTAAAAACTATTTATCAGAAATTAAAAATATATTAAAAATTTTAAAAACTAATAAATAAAAAAATATTGTTGATCGTATGAGATGGTGTGCTCTTTCACATTAAATTTTGCACTTATCTCACGGTCCGAATGACATGACCATGTCATCCTGGTTAATGTGATCTCCATCACGACCTTGTCAAAAGTTAACCTGATATCGGGCGTTGCCTTTTGACTATCCATAAATTTATAGGTTGCATGCTTGCTTGATTTTGTTTTTTAAAGAATTTACGAGAAATGCAGCGTAATTAAAGGTTTGTTCTATTCATTACTTCACGATTTTTATTACTTTATCATTGTTTTCAAAACATTAATATTTTTGTTAAGTCTAATTATGTCGCTTTAGTGATGGGATTAAGTTCCTCGATATGTGACTCTCCATCTATGAATGTCGTCGATGGACTGTATCGGCAATAAAATATTTATTTTAAGCTTAAGAAAAGTGGGTCATGGCCCTGTGCTGTTGAACACATGGGAATCATGTGGCAAAGGACGATAATCATTTTTGTTGTAATTTCTGAATGATTCCAAACACATATAGAGGAAATAAAATTTATTTTCTCAACATAGAGAAATCAATTTAAAAAAAATTGTTGGACAGAGATGGTACATAATAACACTTCTATTTCATTAAAATAAAACTCTGTTACAAATTGAAGTTCTTCCTCTTCTAAGGGATTACAAAAAAAATGAAATTTCTCTACACACAGTGTTCTTCAAAAAACTCTATCTTACAGTTCTGCTCACTGTCTACAGAAATGCAGCTCTCTGTCTCTTAAACATGCACACATAGTGCTCTTTATGGTTATCTACCTTCTGGCCCTCTTTTTTTTACATATTACACACAGTCACATATATCAACCTTCGGGCTTTTCTTCTTTTTATATGATGCATGAGAAAAAAAAATAAGTCAAATTATTGAACTATATATATATTATAAACTTTAGAAGTTTATAATACATCTATATATATATATATTAAACATATATATATCTAAATTCAAAATGACTTTCACTGCGGCGTTTAAATCATAAAGGAAATGTTCTGATAAGGTTTATAACCTTATTACATTTGCCGCATACGAATAAAACTTTAAACCAAAGTTCCAAATCCTTTGTCGTGGATTTTAAACACAAAATTTTAATCCCATTGCATAAAGATTTCGCATACCAATTTGGGTTGTAGTGACGTCATCCTCCGGACATGCGATAAATATGAATTGAGCTCATAAATCCTTATCGGGTTCGAATGGAGCTTATCCACGCCACACTCTCTTCTATGCGAACGGTTTGTGATTGGTTGGTGCATTTTTCTTGGCATGGTGAGGACCGACTTCCGCATTGACCATGGGTACGATGACTAAACTCAAAATTGTGTGATAGCGCATTCATTGGTCCATGTGGTGAGGACGTGGACTATGGGCTCCACTACCAACTACATGGCCCATTCAAACAAATATAAAAAATGTGTGGGGTTTTAATTTGACAGTTGGTTGGTGGAATTTATGGCGTGAAGGGCAGGGAGTTGAATGCTGGAGATGGCATGGTTTAAACCACATAATTTACAAGTCAAAACAGGGCTACGACCCATAACCAAAATTATAAACTTTGAGGATTTAAAAACGATGTTAAATGCACAATGGAGTCCATACAACAGAAAACTATGTCGCTGTTGTACTTGTTCTTCCTTTGCGCAGAGTTGTAGTTGAATTTAAAAATTCAACACTCCCCCTTAAATTCAATTGCTCGATTCTCTTCCATACCCACACATTTTCTCAAATAATTAAAACTTTTCTGCCCCAAAGGTTTTGTCAGTATATCAGCAGACTGCTCCTTTGTTATGCAATGTTGCAAAACAATTTTCCCATTGTTCACTAACTCTCTGATGTAGTGATACTTGGCATCAATGTGTTTCATTCTCTTATGAAACACTGAATTCCTTTACAATGCTATTGCTGAGCTATTATCATAGTAAATTGTTGTGCCTTTTACCTATTCATGACACAAACTTCTCAACATTCTTCTCATCAAAACTGATTGACATGCTACTATTGTAGCTACCACATACTCTACCTCTGGTGTAGATAAAACCACAATTGGATAGAAGCCCATGAAATGGCTCCTGAACACATATTATATCCATATGTGATTTTCCTATCATCTATAATTCCAGCCCAATCACTGTCAGTATATCTAATTAATTCATAATTTTCTGAAGTGGTGTATAAAATATCATACCTTTTTGTTCCTTTCACATATCTTAGAATCCTTTTTGTTGCTTGCCAATGCACCTTCTTTGGCCTTTCCATAAATCTGGAAATTAAAATTACAGCATGCATAATATCAAGCCTAGTTGTAGTCAAATACATAAGGCTGCCAACTATGCTATTGTACAAACTTGGATCAAAATCCTTGCTGATGTCTTCTTTGCTCAACTTCAATACCATCACTGTAGGAGTAATTGCCGCCTTGCAATCCTGCATATTAAATCTTTCCAAAACTTCATTTACATATTTAGCTTGAGAGATAAAAAAAAAAATTATTTTCATTTTTCTCTACTTCTATTCCTAAGAAGTATTTCAGCAATCCCATATCAGTCATCTCAAATTCATCCTTCATGACTGATTTAAAATTCTGAATGAGGTAAGCATCATTACCTGTGAATATAACATCATCAACATACAAAACAACAATCAGCACCTTACCATCTTTCTCTTTGATATATAATGTGGGTTCTCCTTCACATTTTTCAAACTCATTCTCCAGTAGATAGGCATCTGTCCTGCGCTTGTCATAGTGCTCTTGGTGCTTGTTTCAGCTCATAAAAATCTTTCTTGAATCTGCAAACTTTGTGCTCTTGGCCTTCTTTCTCATAGCCCAATTTTTTTTCAACATAAACCTCTTCCATCAATACTCCATTTAGGAATGCTGATTTCAAATCCATTTGGTAAAATTTCCACTTGTGTTGTGCTGCTATGGACAACACTGCTCTCACTGTTTCCATTGTTGCAATTGGTGCAAAATTTTCATTATAATCTCTTCCTTGTTAATGCTTGTGGCCTTTGACAACAAGTCCCACCTTGTGCCTTTCAATATTACCTTCAGCATTGCTTTTGGTCTCGTAGACCCGTTTTACTCCAATCACTTCTTTGCCTTTTGGGAGATCAACTAATTCCCATGTCTTATTCTTCTCTATGGAATTCCTTTCTTCATCCAAATCATCTATCCATTTCTTATCCTTTATAGCTTCTTCAAAATGAATAGGATCATCTACATGACAATACAATACAAATAAAGAGTTCATAGCTTCATTTGTTGCCTCTTGCTCATAAATCTCATTCATACTTCTGAATCTGGTTCCTCTTTTACTTGGTGTACTTATTCTTGTAGAAGCACTCAAATATTCTCCTTGAGGTGTGCTTGGAGAAGCACTGTTATCAATTCTCAAGGATGTCCTCATACCTGCTTGTGGTGTCCCTTGCTGTCCTTGTGTTGGTGGAGGTGGTGCGACTAATGAGGGATGTATTTTAGCCATCTCTTCCTCATTTTCATCATGAGCCAAACAACTTTTAACATTTACTATTTTCTCAATGCTTCCATCCCAAGCTTCTTCCTCAATGAACTGCACATCTCTGATTATAACAAACTTCTTGGTGGATGGGTTATACAGTCTCTATGCTTTGGATTCTTCACTGTATCCAATAAATATGCACTTCTCCCCCTTACTGTCCAACTTCTTCCTTAGCTGATCTGGAATGTGTGCATAAGCCACACAACAAAAAATTCTCATGTGGGTGACATGCTGCTTTATGCAACTCCATGCTTCCTCATGAACTATGTTTATAACACTCTTTGTTGGGCATCTATTCAAGATATATGTTGCACAATGTACAGCTTCAACCCAATACTCATTTGGAAATTTTTTTGCCTTCAACATACTTCTTATCATGTCCATGATGGTTATATTTTTCCTTTCAGCAATTCCATTTTGCTGTGGCGTATACCTTGTTGTAAATTGTTTGTGTATGCCATTTTCTCTGTAAAACACAAAATTTCTTTTGAGATATACTCACCTCCTCTATCAGTTCTTAAAATTTTTATATGTTGCCCACTTTGATTCTCTACAAGAGCCTTAAAGTGGTAGAATTTATCAAACACTTCACTTTTAAATTACAAGGAATAAACCCATGTTTTTCTTATGAAATCATCAATAAAAGTTAGCATATAATGGATGCCTGCTAATGATGGTTTTTGCATTGTTCCACACAAATCTGAATGGAAAATTTCTAAGGTTGTCTTTGCCTTTTCCCTTATGCTCTTTCCTGATGGAAAGCTTTCTTTGTGTTGTTTTCCCAAGATGCAGCCTTCACATAGGCTGTCCGGTTTCTCAATCAATGGTAGTCCCTTTACCATTCCTTTCATATGCAACAAATTCAGACCTCCAAAGCTGATATATCCAAATCTCAAATGCCAGAACCAATTTTCATCTTTTTCTTCTCTTTCGAATGTCTCTTGTGTCACTGTTGCAATGGCATATCATTTCTTCAAATCTGCTCTCATCTTGAGAAGGAACATTATGTTCCTTGTCACCTTCACTTGTGAAATTCATTGCTTGCTTGGTGGTTTATCCATGATGGTGCATACATCATCTTCAAAGAAAACATTCTACCCCTTTTGAATGAGCTGTCCAATGCTCAAGAGGTTACACTTCATACCAGGCACATAATATACAACTGATATGGATCCTACTTCTCCTTTCTTTGTAAAAACACTTACTCTGTCTTTTCCCATGACAGAGACCTTACTGTTTGTCCCCAATGTTACTTGACACTTCACATTTTCATCTAACATGGAAAACATGGAAATTTTTCTAGTCATATGGTTGCTACATCCTGAATCTAGAAACCATATATCTTCATTCTTTTCTTTAGCCATATTACATGCTAAAAACAACTTCTCTTGACTGATATTTTATTTTGTGAAATTAGCACTGGGTCTATTACCCATGTCACTCTGTTTCTTCCTACATTTGTTGACATATTGGCCATACTTCTTACAGTAATGAGATTGGACTTGGAATTTATCATACCTTTGTCCATATGCTTGATTTTTTCCTCCTTGTTGGCTGTTGCCTTGGCCTTGTTTCTGATTTTTATTGTTGCCCCTTCCACTAGTATCTGCAGGGCTGTTTCTTCCTCCTCTGTTTTAGCCTCTACCTCTTCCTTTTTCTCTGTAGTTTCCTCTTCCTTGACCTCTTCCTGTTTCAAAGGACATTTGGGTCTTGAAGTCATGCTCCAAAGATGAGTTTGTTGTTCTACCCAATCTTTGTTCATGTGTCATTAGTGATGCATGTAGCTCATCAACTATAAACTTTGAGAGATCCTTTGTCTCTTCAATTGTTGTGAATATTACATCAAAGCTTGAGGGTAAGCTCCTCAACACTTTCTCCACTATTCTTCTTGCTTCTACTATCTCTCCATGAGATCTCATTTGGGTAACCAACCCAATTAGTAGAGTAAAGAATGAGTCTATTGTATTAGACTCCTTCATGCAAATAACTTCAAAATCCCTTCTCATTAATTGAACCTTTGTAGTTTTTACCTTCTCCATTCCTTGATAGGCTATCTAGAGGGTATCCCATGCATCCTTGGATCACTTTGCTACTACAATATTTGGAAACAAACTTTCATGCAGCACAATATTTGAAAATCTCTTTGTTGTGTTTTACGAGTTTTACTATTGCAGCACAAAGCAGCGAGGAATATGTTAATGTGATCTCCATCATGACCTTGTCAGAAGTTAACCTGATATCGGGTGTTGTCTTTTGACTATCCATAAATTTATAGGTTCCATGTCTGCTTGATTTTGTTTTTTTAAGAATTTAAGAGAAATGCAGTGTAATTAAAGTCTCGTTCTGTTCATTACTTCACAATTTTCATTACTTTATCATTCTTTTCAAAAAATTGAACTGAACTACATAGTATTTCTGTTAAGTCTAATTATGTCGCTTTAGTGATGGGATTAAGTTCCTCGATATGTGACTCTCCATCTATGAATGTCATCGATGGACTGTATCGGAAATCAAATATTTCTTTCAAGCTTGAGAAAAGTGGGTCATGGCCCTGTGATGTTGAATACATGGGAATCTTGTGGCCAAGGACGATAATCATTTCTGTTGGAATTTCTGAATGATTCCAAACACATACAGAGGAAATTAATTTTATTTTCTCAAAACAGAGAAATAAATTTAAAAAAAAAATTGTTGGACAAAGATGGCACAAAATAACACTTCTATTTCATTAAAATAAAACTCTGTTACAAATTGAAGTTCTTCCTCTTCTAAGGGATTACAAAAAAAATGAAACTGCTCCACACGCAGTGTTCTTCAAAAGACTCTGTCTTACAGTTCTGGTCACTGTCTACAGAAATGCAGCTCTATGTCTCTTAAACACACACACATAGTGATCTATATGGTTCTCTGCCTTCTGGCCCTTTTTTCTTTTACATATTACACAAAGTCACATATATCGGCCTTCGGGCTTTTCTTCTTTTTATATGAAGCACGAGAAAAATAAATAAATAAAAATTATTGAACTATATATATATTATAAACTTTAGAAGTTTATAATATATATATATATATATATATATATATATATATATATATATCCAAATTCAAAATGACTTTCACCGCAGGGTTTAAAACATAAATGAAATGTTATGATAAGGTTTAGAACCTTATTACATTTTCCGCATATGAATAAAACTTTAAGCTAAAGTTCCAAAGCCTTTGTCGTAGATTTTAAACACAAAAATTTAATCCCATTGCATAAAGCTTTCACATACCAATATGGGTTGTAGTGACGTCACCCTCCAGATGCACGATAAATATGAATTGAGCTCATAAATCCTTATCAGGTCTGAATGTAGCTTATCCACGTCACCCTCTCTTCTATGCGAACGGTTTGTGATTGGTCGGTGAATTTGACTTGGCATGGTGGGGGCCGGCTTCTGGATTGACCATGGGTACGGTGACTAGACTCAAAACTGTGCGATAGCACATTCATTGGTCCATGTGGTGAGGGCATGAACTATGGGCTCCACTACCAACTACATGGCCCATTCAAACAAATCAAAAAATGCGTGAGGTTTTAATTTGATAGTTGGTTGGGGGAATTTATGGCGTGAAGGGCAGAGAGTTGAATGCTGGAGATGGCATGGTTTAAACAACATAATTTACAAGTCAAAATAGGGCTATGGCCCATAACCAAAATTATCAACTTGCAAGATTTAAAAATGATGTTAAATGCACAGTGGAGTGCGCATAACAGAAAACTCTGTCACTGTTGTACTTCTTCTTCCTCTACGCAGGGTTGTAGTTGAATTTAAAAATTCAACACTCCCACTTAAATTCAACTGTTGGATTCTCTTCCATACCCAGACATTTTCTCAAACAATTAAAACTTTTCTACCCCAAAGGTTTTGTCTGTATATCAGCAAACTACTCCTCTATTATGCAATGTTGCAAAACAATTTCCCCATTGTTCACTAAATCTCTGATGTAGTGATACTTGGCATAAATGTGTTTCGTTCTCTTATGAAACAATGAATTCTTTGACAATGGTATTGCTAAGCTATTATCACAATAAATTGCTGTGCCTTTTACCTGTTCATGACACAAAATTCTCAACATTCTTCTCATCCATCCTGCTTGACATGCTACTGCTGTAGCTACCACATACTCTGCCTCTGCTATAGATAAAGCCACAATTGGATAGAAGCCCATGAAATGACTCCTGAACCCATATGAAAAACATATACAGAGGTGATTTTCCTGTCATCTATACTTCCAGCCCAATCACTGTCAGTATATCCAATTAATTCATAATTTTTTGAAGTGGTGTATAAAATACCATACCTTTTTATTCCTTTCACATACCTCAAAATTCCTTTTGTTGCTTGCCAATGTGCCTTCTTTGGCCTTTCCATAAATCTGGAAATTAAAATGACAGCATGCATAATATCAGGCCTAGTTGTAGTGAAATACATAAGGCTGCCAACTATGCTCTTGTACAAAGTTGGATCAAAATCCTTGTTGTTGTCTTCTTTTCTCAATTTCAATCCCATCACTATAGGATTAATTGCTGCCTTGCAATACTGCATATTAAATCTTTCCAAAACTTCATTTACATATTTATCTTGAGAGATAGAAAATTTATTTTCATTTTTCTCTACTTCTATTCCTAGGAATTCTTTCAGCAATCCCATATCAGTCATCTAAAATTCATCCTTCATGATTGATTTAAAATTCTCATTAAGGTAAGCATCATTACCTGTGAATATAACATCATCAACATACAAAACAACAATCAGCATATTACCATATTTCTCTTTGATATATAATATGGGTTCTCCTTCACATTTTTCAAACCCATTCTCCAGTAGATAAGCATCTATCCTACTGTACCATGCTCTTGGTGGTTGTTTTAGCCCATAAAGAGCCTTCTTGAATATGAAAAATTTGTGCTCTTGGCCTTCTTTCTCATAGCCCAGAGGTTTTTCAACATAAACCTCTTCCATCAATGCTCCATTTAAGAATGTTGATTTCACATCCATTTGGTAAAATTTCCACTTGTGTTGTGTTGCTATGGATAGCACTGTTGTCACTGTTTCCATTCTTGCAACTGGTGCAAAAGTTTCATCACAATCTCTTCCTTGTTGTTGCTTGTAGCCTTTGACAACAAGTCTCACCTTGTGCCTTTCAATATTACCTTTAGCATTTCTTTTTATCTTATAGACCCATTTTAATCCAATCACTTCTTTTCCTTTTGGGAGATCAACTAATCCCCATGTCTTATTCTTCTCTATGGCATTCATTTCTTCATCCAAAGCATCTATCAATTTCTTATCCTTTATAGCTTCTTCAAAATGAATAGGATCATCTACATGACAATACAATGTAAATGAAGAGTTCATACCTTCATTTTCTGCCTCTTTCTCATAAATCTCATTCAGACTTCTAATTCAGGTTCCTCTTTCACTTGGTGTACTTGTGCTTGTAGAAGTACTCAAATATAATCCTTGTGGTGTGCTTAGAGAAGCGCTGTTATCACTTCTTCAGGGTGTCCTCATACCTGTTTGTGGTGTCCCTTGCTGTCCTTGTGTTAGTGGACGTGGTGCTGCTAATGAAGGATGTATTTCAACCATCTCTTCCTCATTTTCATCATGAGACAAAAAACTTTTAACATTCACTGTTTTCTCAATGCTTCCATCCAAGCTTCTTCCTCAATGAACCAAACATCTTTAATTATAAAAAAATTCTTGGTGGATGGGTTATACGGTCTCTATGCTTTGGATTCTTCAATATATCCAATAAATATGCACTTCTCCCTCTTACTCTCCAACTTCTTCCTTAGCTTATCTATAATGTGTGCATAAGCCACACAACCAAAAACTCTCATGTGGGTGACATGCTGCTTTATGCAACTCCATGCTTCTTCCGGAACTATGTTCATAACACTCTTTATTGGGCATCTATTCAAGATATATGCTACACAATGTACAGCTTCAACCCAATACTCATTTAGAAAAAAAATTTCCTTCAGCATACTTCTTACTATGTCCATGATCGTTCTATTTTTCCTTTCAGCAACTCCATTTTGCTGCGATGTATACCTTGTTGTAAATTTATTGTGTATGCCATTTTCTCTGCAAAAACACAAAAATTATTTTGAGATATACTCACCTCCTCTATCATTTCTTAAAACTTTTATATGCTGCCCACTTTGATTCTCTACAAGAACCTTAAAGTGGCAAAATTTCTCAAACACTTCACTTTTAAATTACAACAAATAAACCCATGTTTTTCTTGTGAAATCATCAATAAAGGTCAGCATATAATGGATGCCTACTAATGATGGTGTTTGCATTCATGCACACAAATCTGAATGGACAATTTCTAAGGTTTCCTTTGCCCTTATGCTTTTTCCTGATGGAGAGCTTTCTCTTTGTTGTTTTCCCAACATGTAGCCTTCACATAGGCTATCCGATTTCTCAATCAATGGTAATCCCTTTACCATTCCTTTCTTATGCAACAAATTCAGACCTCCAAAGTTGATATATCCAAATCTCAAATGGCATAACCGATTTTCATATTTTTCTTCTCTTTGGAATGTCTCTTGTGTCACTGTTGCAATGGCATCTCCTTTCTTTAAATCTGCTCTCATCTTGAGAGGAAACATTATGTTCCTTCTCATCTTCAGTTGTGCAATGAATTTCTTGCTTGCTGGTTTATCCATGATGGTGAATACATCATATTCAAAGAAAACATTGTACCCGTTTTGAATGAGTTGTCCAATGCTCAAGAGGTTACACTTCATACCAAGCACATAATATACATCTGATATGGATCTTCCTTCTTTCTCTGTCAAAACACTTCCTCTATCTTTTCCCATGATATAAACCTTATTGTCTGTCCCCAATGTTACTTGAGACTTCACATTTTCATCTAACATGGAAAATATGGAAACGTTTCTAGTCATATGGTTGCTACATCCTGAATCTAGAAACAATATATCTTCATTCTTTTCTTTATCCATATTACATGCTAAAAAAAACTTCTCTTGACCGATATTTTCTTTTGTGAAATTAAAACTGGGTCTATTACCCATGTCACTCTGTTTCTTCCTACATTCATTGGCATAATGACCATACTTCTTATAGTAATGAGATTGGACTTGGGATTTACCATACCTTTGCCCATGTGCTTGATTTTTTCTTCATTTTTGGCTGCTGCCTTGTCCTTGGTTCTAATTTTGATTGCTGCCCCTTCCACTAGTATTTTCAGGGTTGTTTCTTCCTCCTCTGTTTTAGCTTCTTCCTATTCCTTTTCCTCTATGGTTTCCTCTGCCTTGACCTCTTTCTCTTCCAAAGGACATTTGGGTCTTGAAGGCATGCTCCAAAGATGAGTTTGTTGTTCTACCCAATATTTGTTCATGTGTCATCAGTGATGCATGTAGCTCATTGACAGTAAAATTTGAGAGATTCTTTGTCTCTGCAATGGTTGTGACTATTACATCAAACCTTGAGGGTAAGCTCCTTAACACTTTCTCCACTATTCTTCTTTCTTCTACTGGATCTCCATGAGATTTCATTTTGGTAACCAACCCAATCAGTAGAGTAAAGAATGAGTCTATTGTATCAGACTCCTTCATGCAAATAAATTCAAAATCCGTTCTCAATAATTGAAGCTTTAAATTTTTTACCTTCTCCATTCCTTGGTAGGTTGTCTGGAGGGTATCCCATGCATGCTTAGATCTATTTGTTGCTGCAATCTTTGGAGACACACTTTCATGCACTGCTTGATAGAGATATAAGAGGGCGTTTGAGTCCTTCTTCCTATTAATATTCAACAAATCCTTCTCTGCTTGTGTTAAGACATTAAATGCATTTTCATCTACTCGTTTTTCTAGACCATCTTCAACTAGATCCCATAAATCTTGAGAGGCAAACAAGGCTTTCATTGTGATTTCCCAATAGTCATATTTCTTCCCGTTAAATTGTGGGAGTTGAGAATTTCCGATACTCAAGCTTGTGTTGTCTCCTGCCATGGCTAGCTTTTCTAAACTATACTTTTAAACTTGACTGTGTTTTTAAATAAATTGTCTCTCTGCTTAAGACACAAACTCTATCTCTGAGGACTGCACTCTTTAACACAAACTCAAACTATGTTTTGATAAATACCTAGACTTTGCTGAGCCTTCACACTTCTGGTCAAAAGCTGCAACAAAATCCTCCCTTCAGCAATTTTGACAACTTCAAAGAGCCTAGACTAGCTCCGATACCATGTCATAATTTTTGAAGGATTCCAAACACATACAGAGGAAATAAAATTCCTCTTCCCAATACTGAGAAATCAATTTAAAAAGAAAAAATTGCTAGACAAAGATGGCACAGAATAACACTTCTATTACATTAAAATCAAACTCTGTTACAAACTGAAGTTATTCCTCTTCTGAGGGATTACAAAAAAAATGAAACTGCTCCACACCCAGTGTTCTTCAAAAAACTCTGTCTTACAGTTCTACTCGCTGTCTATAGAAATGCAGCTCTCTGTCTCTTAAACACGCACACACAGTGCTCTATATGGTTCTCTACCTTTTGAAAACTCTGCCGTTGTTGTACTCCTTCTTCCTCTGCGCAGGGTTGTAGTTGAATTTAAAAATTCAACAATTTCTTTCAACATTTATGCATTCAATCCTTGTTGTGAAATGTTTTTCATTCATTCTTCATTTTGTAAATTTTGTCATTTTTAAATTTAGTTTGTATTTACATGTGGTAAAAGTGTTAGTTAATTGTTTTGGGTAGAAAATTAGAGGAAAGGTGGAATACAGGTTTTTTTTTTAATATAGTAAAATGGTGGCTCCTGAGAAATGGGAAACTCGTTCCAAAGGTTTTCGTGTTCTTGGGAGTTTTGGAACGGTGTGGGAATTTATCATTTTCGGCAGGAGCTGTGACCAGAGCTAGGGCACATTCCAGAATTGTTGATGATTATGATGATTGACGTTACGCCATTTCTAGAAAAAATTGTTGTAAAAAAAAAACTTCCTTTCTACGTTTCTAGTAAGTTTTACCCAAAAAGAAACTTCCCTTCTATAAAATTTGCCCAAAAACCGCCAAAAAAACTTGCCTTCTCAAATTAACGTAGAAAACAAACTTTTTCTCACCAAACTCACTCACAATATTGCATAAATTTTGTCAGTATGCCTCCATTCAGTCCATCACTGTAATTGTTAACTTGTTTAAGAGCGCATAGTTGTTCACTATAGCCTTGTATTCATTTGCAAATAGTGCCGGAAGCAGTTGTTCTCTACAGCCAGTAACCTCAGGTGAGTTTCCAAATACTCAGTGTTATTTTCTAGAAATTTAAACTCCAATAGTGAGGGCTTTAACTTTTCAAGGATTTCTTATTTTCTGTCCTTTCTCTTGGCAAGCTCTTCTGTGTGGCTATTTCATTTTTCAATCCCGTCCTTTCAATTTGCGAGCTCTTTTGTGGGGCTATTTCATTTTTCAGTCCTGTTTTATGTGATGTCTAACCTCTGGTTTCTTGCTTCCTTTATGTGAAATTCCTCTTGACATTAGTATGTTAGCTCCGTTTCCTTTCATTTTTAGAGAGACTGTCTCGACTGGTTCTTGTAAATATATTTATATTTTTTCTTAATAAAAAATTATGTTTTTTTTTCTTTGGAAAAAAAAATCGTATTAAATTAGTAAATGCATCAATGATGTGTGTGAAATTTCTAGAATTAGTAACATTGATGCGCCTTTGACAAGTACAAAGTATCAGACCCATATGCCACATTACAACATTCCACAGATAAATTTGGTTTTTTATAATTCGTATGAGTTATATTGTATCAATTTTCCATTTATACTTTTAGTTAGGTTGCATCGCCTTCTCGGAAATTGATAATGTTGGGAACTTGGGTACGGTGTCCGAATGGCTAGAGGTTTCCAAAAATTTACAGGAACAACCAATTGGGAGAGGTAATATTATATAATAAAAAAAATAAAAAATGTTTTTTTCTAATTACATAATTTATATAATAATCAAAATATTCAAATACTAAAATCAATTTAAAATTTTAACTATCAAAGGAAGATCAAATTCGAAACTAAAAATTTGAAAATGGAAATGATTCAAGGGACACTTTTGAATTTATGAAACATAGTGAAAATCAAAGAAATCATATCCATATTCATATTTCTAGCATGCCCAATGTAGTACATAGCAAAAATTGTAAATGCCCAAAGTAGCAAAGTAAATACATGGTCCAAAAATGGTTAAGGCCAAAACATAACATTAAAGACTAAAGTTGAAGATGATCATAAAGTGAAATCTTCGGCATCATGATTATCCATATAACCTTGAGCGTCGCTAGGCACTCCAATTTCATCATCACCATCATCAATATCAAGGTAAACTACAATGCTAACGAAAGGTATGCCAACTAAACCTGTATCTGGTGAAGGATTATCCTCATCATCATCAATCTGAGAAGCATCCTCAACATCAACACTCCATCTTGTTGTCGGACCCTCTAAATACTCTGGTAGCTTCCTTGAGCAAAGTCGAAGACTACTATGCATATAAACCGGTTTCTCTGTTCTCTTAGAGGAAAGCTTATTCATCTTAACAAAGTGAATGAAATTGTAACTGAACCAATTCCTTTTAGCTGCCGATGAACTAGAAACCTGAGATAGCAAGCGTGAGGCAAGATTTCGAAGCTCTTGGGATTTCTCCCCATACATTCTCCACCCTCCAATGGGATTCCTTTGTGCATAAATGTTGATGTCCACCCTTTCATCTTGAGAGAGTGTGGAAGGGTTTAAGGTAGCAAAATCAATAAATTGTTCTCACATTACATTTTCTTCATTAGTTGTATAGATTTTTCATATGGCATGAAGAAAGCATTTTTTCACTTATTCATCATCAATGGGTAGAACTCTATTTGGTCTCTCCATATACCATTTTTTATTAAGGGCATAAGAAGCCATGTGAAGAGAGGTATTGAGTTTGATCCATCTCTTCCCTATTATATTATGAATTTTATTGAATAAATCCAAAGAGGGTTTTATATCACGAATGATGTGCCTTATCTTGCCTACAATGGTATCAATACATTCATAAAATTCTCCAAGGTTGGGGGAATCAGAATTTTCATACCTAATCAACTCCATAATTCGAGCTGTGAAAGAAACAACATATTTACAATCATACCACCAATCATCATTGAGAAGTTTCTCTCTTATCTTTTTTTCCTACACTGATTTAGATCCAGACCATGCATTCCACTATTGGGAAACAATAGTGGCTTGTAAGCATGCATGCACCTCGACCATACATTGAAGAAGAATGAAGTATGTAGCATATCTTGTTTCTGTAGGTTTCAAAAACCTCTTTGTTGAATACATCCTATAGATTGCTAAAAAGGCATGGTTGTTGCAAATGTACATGTGTGTATCTCTTGCATATAAAATGATTTTAGCAATCGAAGATATTTTTTCAATATATTTGAGGACATTATTAAAGGCATGTACACAACAACGAGTCCAAATGATATGTATATATCGACTTTGAAACATCAAATCTGCTTCTTTGCAAATAGGGGTTTCATATGTGATTACATGTACTATATTTGAAGAACCAATCTCATCAATTACTTCTTTAAATAGTTCAAACATGAAGGTAGCATCATTTAGTTTCCCACTGCAACCAATTGATCTTAAAAAGTAGGGCCCAGCTGGAGATGTAACAATAATATTCAGCAATGGGCTTTGTTGAATGTCTGTCCAAACATTCATAACTATTGAACATCCTAAATAAATCGAATGTTGTTTAAGAGGGCCCACAAGCCCTTGCATTATTGTCACCCCCTTATCTAACAATGATGTCTTAATTTTGTTGTAATTTGGAGGTGCATATCCTGGGCCAACGACTATGATTTTTTGAACCATTTCTTTTTAATGTGGAGAACGGGTAGTATTAAATGAAATTCCATTTGCCATAAAAAATAAGCTCCCAAAAGTAGACCCCCCCCACAGACTCAAATTAGTTTGATGCATTTTGATTAACCAAATCTTTTATATCATCGAAAGGAGATCTAGGTACTTTAAAATTACAATCATTTTCCAAGTTCATTACATTATATCCTAGGGAAGCCATATGAAGCTTTGTTAACTCCATCCTTTTCTCAATAGCACATGTACAACCATTTACTCCATCACTAGATATGGATAGAAGGTTATGCCATACCCTAGTGTAACTTCCTTTAAACATGTGGTTACAAAATGTGCACATCCATTCTTCACAACCACCACTATTTTTTTTCTTGTTTTTAGTAATTTTCTTCACAAATTTTAACATGTTTCTTGGGGTTTATGCTTTGTTGGAATTTACCATTTGGAATTGGAGGAAGAGAAGAATTTTCAAATCCACTTGCTGGTATTGAACTACCACTCTCCATGATTTCCCTATTAATACAAGAGAAAAAAAACATATTATAAACAAAATGTACAACGAAAAGTAAAAAAATAACATGCACTTGTATACAAAAATGCAAATGCAAATGAAAATGGATTTAAGAACACACTTTTCAACAATCTATACAATAACAACTTTGTAACACATTGTAACACATTATAATAGCCGTCGAGATGGTGTTAAAGAAAATATAATTCTAGTTGTTCTCTAAAACAAAACTAAAAATATAATTTTTAATAATTTTTTATTGTCCATAAAACATTAGAACTTTGAATTATTTACGTCAATAATTTTGGTTAGATGCTAGTTAAAGGAAAAGATATCAATGTTACCATCACTAATATTCTTATCTCAATTGACCATGAATTCAAATACATTTAAAAAATTTAAGTACTTTACAGTGAAAATTTAGAGATCTCATAAGACATGAATTTTGGCCATCGTTTAAGATATTTTAAGAGACTATAATTCTAGATATTCTCTAAAAAAAATCTAAAATTATAAATTTTAATAATTTTTATTGTCCATAAAACATTAAGAATTTGAATTTTATGAAGATATCCATGTTACCATCACTAATATTCTTATATAACTTTACCAAGAATTCAAATAAATTTAAAATTATTAAGTATTTTATCTTGAAAAGTAGAAATCTCATAAATCTGGTAAGGCATGAATTGTCCCCTTAGTTTAAGATATTTTAAGAAAATATAATTCTAGATGTTCTCTAAAACAAATTTAAAATTATAATTTTTAATAATTTTTATTGTCCATAAAATATTAGGACTTTGAATTTTATACATCAATAAATTTTTTTAGATGCTAGTTAAAGAAAAAGATTCCATGTTACCATCACTAATATTAAAAACATAGAAATCTCACAAAGCATGAATTTTGACCTTAGTTTAAAATATTTTAAGAAAATATAATTTTAGATGTTCACTAAAAACAAACTAAAATTATAAATTTTAATAATTTTAATTGTCCATAAAACATTAGGACTTTGAATTTTATACATCAATAATTTTGTACAGATGCTATGTTAACATCAATAATATTCTTATTTATCTTTACCAATAATTCAAATATATTTAAAATTCTTAAGTACTTACCATCAAAATGTAGAAATATCATAAAGGATAAATTAAATTATTAAGTACTTTACCCTAAAAACGTAGAAATTTCATAAAGCATGAACTTTGTTGTTCATTTAAGATATTTTAAGAAAATATAATTCTAGATCTTTTCTAAAGAAAAACTAAAATTATAATTATTAAATTGGTGATTATTATTAATTAATCATATTTATGTTGAAAATTTGAATAATTAAAAAAATAATAAAATAAATTAAAATAAATCCATCAAATATTTTGAGATTCTCCAAAAACTTTTTCCTATCAAGAAAATGTATAAGGAAAAGGAGTTTTCTTTCTTTATAATTTGATGAAATTAAAAACAATAAACTAAACTAAAATTTTCCATTAATATTATCTCATTTTCAAATTATAATGAAAATTGGCCAAAATCTATCGATGATTCTAAGCAACTTCAAAGCAAGACATATAAGAAAATGTATGGATTTATAGTATATACCCATATCAAATATTTTATTTTATTCAAATTTAATCTACTATAAATAGAGATCGCATGAACTCATGGTTTAAGTCTCAACTCCTACCCTTTCAAATATTCTATATCGTTGGATTAAGTGTTGTAAAATTTCATAATTTTAAATTTTAGTTATAAAATATATATTCTTTACACAAATCTATGCCTTATTTGCATGAAGCTTTTTCCCCTGTTACCCTGTTACATATCTTATTTCTTTGGATTAAGTATTGCAAAATTCCCTAACTTTAAATTCTTGTTAAAGAAAATTGTTTCTCCCTACAAAAAAATAACACCATTGCAAAATTCAACATCTATATCAAGAATGTAAATGAGAAACACACAACTCTAAAATTCCAGCTTAGCAAAAGACAACTTGTACTTAAAGAAGTTTTGATCTCACATGGAGATGCGTCTGTTTAGTTGGTGAAAATTATTAATTATTAATTAACAATAACCATTGAAAACTAGTAATACTTATAAAAGAACATGTATAAACTAAATTTTTAAGCTGATTTTATGTATAAAAAAAATGTGAAAAGTTTTTAAAATTATAAAAGTTGTGCAATATGCAAAATTTAGATATTTTACAATTTTTTTTAGAATATTGAATTTATTTATATAATAAAAACATATTTTAAATAATTAAAGCCTTATCCATAATTGTATTACAAAATTCTCATGAAATAAGAAAAATAATAAAATAATTAACTAACACTAAATAAAACACACCAGAAAATGTTTAAAACATAGCCAAAAAGTCATAACAAAGTATATAAATATTTTTGAATAATTATTAAAATATTAAATGTTGAAATTTTATCTAAAAATGTAATATATCATAAAATTGAAAATGAGTTAAAATGAAATTCAAAAGTGAATAGATAAGTTTGTTATCTAAATTATATTTGAGAATGGGACAACTATAAACATTTTTTATCTAAATTATACATGAGAAAGAGACAACTATAAGTATTTCTTTGGTAGTGATCAAATTCAATTCCATTTCATATGAATTTTTCCTAGTTATTATTCTAATTAGCCAATTAATAAAACCATCTCAAATACCTAAAAATATATGTTGCACGAGAACGGCTCTCGGGAAATGGGAAACCCGTTCGAGAGGTTCCTACGCTCCTGGGAGCTTTGGAACGGTGTGGGAACTTACAATTTTCAGCAAGAGCTACGAATAAAGCTGGGACACGTCTCAGAATCATTGACTATTATGATGATTGGCGTTCCACCATTTCCGACAAAATTTGCCACAAAAAAAAACTCGGTTTCTTTGTTTCTAGTAAGCTTTACCCAAAAATAAACTTCCCTTCTATAAATTTGCCCCAAAAGCCGAAAAAAAAACTTCCCTTTTCAAATTAACACACAAAAAAAATCTTTTGCTCGCCAAACTCACTCACAATCTTGGATCAAGTTTGCGAGTATGCCTCCATTCACTTCATCACTCTAATTTTTAACTTGTGAGCACATAGTTGTTCGTTGCAGCCTTGTATTCATTTGAAAATAGTGTCAGAAGCAGTGGTTCTCTACAACCAGTAACCTCAATGAGTTTTCAAATAATCTATGTTTTCTTCTAGACACTTAAACTCCAATAGTGAGGGCTTTAAATTTTCAAGGATTTCTTCTTTTCTGTCATTTCTCTTGGCGAGCTCTTGTGTGGGGCTATTTCGTTTTTCAGTCCTATCCTCTCTCTTTGCGAGCTCTTCTATTGGGCTATTTGATTTTTCATTCCCGTTTTATGTGATGTCTAAACTCTGGTTTCTTGCTTCCTTTCTGTGAAATTCCTCTTGCCATTAGTATGTTAGTTCCATTTCCTTTCAGTTTCAGAGAGACTGTCTTGTAATGATATTTATAATTTTTCATAATAAAAATTTATGTTTTTTTTCTTTGGAAAAAAAGTTGTATTAAATTAGTAAATGAATCAATGATGTGTCTGACATAGTAACATTGACGTTCCTTTCACAGGTAAAAAGTATCAAACCCATATGCCACATTGCAACATTCCACAGATTAACTTGGTTTTTTATATAATTTGTATGAGTTAGATTGTATCAATTTTCCATTTATATTTTTAGCTATGTTGCACGAGTTTTTGGAATGTGGGAACGTTGGGAACTTGGGTACGGGTGTCCGAAATGGCTAGATGTTTCCCAAACTAATTGGGAGAGGTAATATTATATAATAAAAAAATTGAAAAATTAAAATATTAAAAATGTTTTTTTAATTACATAATTTATATAATAATCAAAATATTCAAATGTTAAATTCAATTTAAAATTTTAATTTATTGTACGAATATCAAATTCAAAACTGAACATTTGAAAATGGAAATGACTCAAGGGACACTTTTGAATTTTTGAAACATAGTGAAAATCAAAGAAATCATATTAATATTCATATTTCTAGCATGCCCAATGTAGTACATAGCAAAAAAAATTGCAAATTCCCAAAGTAGCAAAGTAATACATTGTCCAAAAATGCTCAAGGCCAAAACATAACATTAAAGAGTAAAGTTGAAGATGATCATAAAGTGCAATATTCGGCATCATGATTATTCATATAAACTTGAGCCTTGTTAGGTGCTCCAATTTCATCATCACCATCATCAATATCAAGATAAACTACAATGCTACCCAAAGGTATGCCAACTAAACCTACATCTGGTAAAATATTGTCCTCATCATCATCAACCTGAGAAGCATCCTCAACATGAACATTCCATCTTGGTGTCGGACCCTCTAAATACTCTGGAAGTTTCGTTGAGCAAAGTCGAAGACTACTATGCATATGAACCGGTTTCTCTGTTCTCTTAGAGGCAAGCTTATTCCTCTTAACAAAGTGAATGCAACTATAAGTGGACCAATTCCTTTCAGCTGCTGACAAACTAGAAACCTAAGATAGCAAGCATGAGGCAAGATTTCGAAGCTCTTGGGATTTCTCCCCGTACATTCTCCACTATCCAATGGGATTCCTTTGTGCATAAATGTTGATGTCTAGCCTTGCATCTTGAGAGAGTGTGGAAGGGTTTAAGGTAGAAAAATCAATAAATTATTCTCGCATTACATTTGCTTCATTAGTTGTATATATTTTTCCTATGGCATCAAGAAAGCCTTGTTTCACTTATTCATCATCAATTAGTAGAACTCTATTTGGTATCTCCATATACTAGTTTTGATTAAGGGCATAAGAAGCCATGTGAAGAGAGATATTGAGTTTGATCCATCTCTTCCTTATTATACTATGAGTTTGATGGAAGAGCTCTAAAGAGGGGTTTATATCCAAAATTATGTTCCTTACCTTGCCTACCATGGTATCAATACATTCATAAACTTCTCCAAGGTTGGGGGAATCAGAATCTGCATACCTAATCAACTCCATAATTGGAGCTGTGAAAGAAACAACATATTTACAATCAGACTGCCAATCATCATTGAGAAGCTACTCACTTATCTCTTTTTCTTGTACTGATTTTGATCCAGACCATACATTTCACTTTAAGGGAAAAATAGTGGCTTGTAAGGATGCATGTACCTTGACCATACATTGAAGAAGAATGAAGTATGTAGCATATCTTGTTTCTGCAAGTTTCAAAAACCTCTTCCTTGAATACATCCTATATATTGCTAAAGAGGCATGGTGGTTGCAAATGTACATGTGTGCATCTCTTGCATCTAAAATGAGTTTAGCAATCCAAGATATTTTTTCGATATCTTTGAGGACATTATTAAAGGCATGTACACAACAACAATTCCAAATGATATGTCTATATCAACTTTGAACCATCAAACCCGCTTCTTTGCAAATAGGGGTTGCATATGTGATTACATGTACTAGATTTGAAGGACTAATCTCATCAATTACTTCTTTCAATAGTTCAAACATGAAGGTAGCATAATTTAGTTTCCCACTACAACCAATTAATCTTAAAAAGTAGGGCCCAGCTGGAGATGTAACAATAATATTCGACAATGGGCTTTGTTGAATGTCTGTCCAACCATCCATAACTATTGAACATCCTGAATGAATCAAATATTGTTTAAGAGGGCCCATAATCCCTTGCATTCTTGTCACCCCCTTATCTAACAATGATGTCTTCATTTTTTTGTAATTTGGAGGTGCATATCCTGGGCCAACATCTATGATTTTTTGAACCATTTCTTTGTAATGTGGAGACCGGGTTGTATTAAATGAAATTCCATTTTCCATAAAATAATCAGCAATAGCATCATCAGCCTCATCCTTATGTACTACATTTTAGATTTTAGAAATTTGTTCCTGGTCAAAACTAGCAAGCATATTACTCCTCCCAGAAGTAGACGCCCCCCACAGACTCAAATTAGTTTGATGCATTTTGATTAATCCAATCTTCTGTATCATGGGAAGGAGATCTAGGTACTTTAAACTTACAATCATTATCCAAGTTCATTACATTATATCCTAGGGAAGCCATATGAAGCTTTGTTAACTCCATCCTTTTCTCAATAGTACATGTACAACCCTTTACTCCATCACCATATATGGATAGAAGATTATGCCATACCCTAGTGTGACTTCCTTTAAACATGTGGTTACAAAATGTGCACATCCATTCTTCACAACCACCACTATTGTTTTTCTTGTTTTTATTAATTTTCTTCACAAATTTTAACAAGTTTTTATTGGGGTTTGTGCTTTGTTGGACTTTACCATTTGGAATTGGAGGGAGAGAAGAATTTTCATATCTACTTGCTGGTATTGAACTACCACTCTCCATGATTTCCCTGATTAATACAAGAGAAAAAAAAGAATATTATAAACAAAATGTACAATGAAATGTTAAGAAATAACATGCACTTGTATACAAAAATGCAAATTCAAATGAAAATGTATTTAAGAACACACTTTTCAACAATCTATACAATAACAATTTTGTAACACATTGTAACACATTATAATAACAATTGAGATGGTGTTAAAGAAAATATAATTCTAGTTGTTCTCTAAAACAAAACTAAAATTATAATTTTTAATAATTTTTACTGTCCATAAAACATTAGAACTTTGAATTTTATACATCAATAATTTTGTTCAGATGCTAGTTAAAGGTAAAGATATCAATGTTACCATCACTAATATTCTTATCTACCTTGACCATGAATTCAAATACATTTAAATACAGTAAAAATTTAGAGATCTCATAAGACATGAATTTTGGCAGTCATTTAAGATATTTTAAGAAAATATAATTCTAGATATTCTCTAAAACAAAAATAAAATAATAATTTTTAATCATTTTTATTGTCCATAAAAATTAGGAATTTGAATTTTATGCTAGCTAAAGGAAAACATATCCATGTTACCATCACTAATATTCTTATATAACTTGACCAAGAATTCAAATAAATTTAAAATTATTAAGTATTTTACCCTGAAACTTAGAAATCTCATAAATCTCGTAAGGCATGAATTGTGCCCTTAATTTAAGATATTTTAAGAAAATATAATTCTAGATGTTCTCTAAAACAAATTTAAAATTATAATTTTTAATAATTTCTATTGTCCATAAAATATCAAGACTTTGAACTTTATACATCAATAATTTTGTTTAGATTCTAGTTAAAGAAAAAGATTCCATGTTACCATCACTAATACTAAAAACATAGAAATCTGATAAGGCATGAATTTTGGCCTTAGTTTAAAATATTTTAAGAAAATATAATTCTAGATATCCTCTAAATAAAAACTAAAATTATAATTATTAAATTGGAGATTATTATTAATTTAATCATGTTTATGTTAAAAAATTTAATAATTAAAATAATAATAAAATAATTTAAAATAAATCCATCAAATTTTCCATATTTAAAAAAACAATGAGATTCTCCAAAAACTGTTTCCTATCAAGAAAAAGTATGAGGCAAAGGATATTTCTCTCCTTATAATTCGATGAAATTAAAAACAATAACTTGAACTAAAATTTTCCATTAATATTATCTCATTTTCAAATTTATAATGAAAATTGGCGAAAATCTATCGATGATTCTTAGAAACTTCGAAGCAAGACATATAAGAAAATGTATGGATTTATAGTATATACCCATATCAAATATTTTATTTTATTCAAATTTAATCTAGTATAAATAGAGATCGCATGAACTCATGGTTTAAGTCCCAGCTCCTAACCCTTCACATATTCTATACCTTTGGATTAGGTGTTGTAAAATTTCATAATTTTAAATTTTAGTTATAAAATATATATTCTTTACACAAATATATGCTTTATTTTCATGAAGCTTTTCCGCCTACTACCCTGTTACATATTTGATTTCTTTGGATTAAGTATTGCAAAATTCCCTAACTTCAAATTCTTGTTAAATAAAATTGTTTCTCTCTACAAAAGAATAACACTATTGCAAAATTCAACATGTATATCAAAAATATAAATCAGAAACACTTCATTACATTACATTTGTTTGTACATATGTAGACATGGCCAGTGGATTTTTTCGGAAATATTATTTTGGAGGCAACTCTAAAATTCCAACTTAGCAAAATACAACATGTACTAAAAGAAGTCTTGATCTCACATAGAGATGTGTCTGTTTAGTTGGTGAAAATGATTAATTATTAATTAACAATAACCATTGACAACTAGTAATACCTATAAAAGAACATGCATAAACTAAAATTTTAAGCTAATTTTATATAAAAAAATGTGAAAAGTTTTTAAAATTATAAAATTTGTGCAATTTAGATATTTTACAATATTTTTTTAGAATATTGAATTTATTTATATCATAAAAACATATTTTAAATAATTAAATCCTCATCCATAATTGTATTACAAAATTCTCACAAAATAAGAAAAATAATAAAATAATTAACTAACACTAAATAAAACACACCAGAAAATGTTTATTCATGAATCAAAACATAGCTCAAAAAATCATAACATAGTATATAAATATTTTTGAATAATTATTGAAATATTAAATGTTGAAATTCTTAAAATCTAAAAATGTAATATATCATAAAATTGAAAATGAGTTAAAATGAAATTCAAAAGTGAATAGATAAGTTTGTTATCTAAATTATGTTTGAGAATGGGACAACTATAAACATTTTTTTATCTAAACTATACTTGAGAAAGAGACGACTATAAGTATTTCTTTGGTAGTGATCAGATTCAATTCCATTTCATATGAAAGCTGCCTAGTTATTATTATGATTAGCCAATTAATAAAACCATATAAAATATCTAAAAAGATATGTTGCACGGGAATGGCTCCCAGGAAATGGGGAACCCATTCTAGAGGTACCTACGGTCCCGGGAGCTTTGGAACGGTGTCGGAACTTACCATTTTCAGCAGGAGCTGCAACCAGAGCTGGGGCACGTTTCAGAATCATTGAATATTATGATGATTGACGTTCCATAGTTTCCAACAAAATTTGTCACCAAAAAGAACTTCCTTTCTACCTTTCCAGTAAGTTTTACCCAAAAAGAAACTTCCCTTTTATAAATTTGCTGCAAAAGCCACAAAAAAAAACTTACCTTCTCAAATTAACACGCAAAAAAAATCTTTCTCTTGCCAAACTCACTCACAATCTTACATAAAGTTTGCGAGTATGCCTCCATTCACTCCATCACTCTAATTGTTAACTTTTTTAAGAGCGCATAGTTGTTAGTTGTAGCCTTGTATTCATTTGAAAATACTGTCGGAAGAAATGGTTCTCTGTGGCCAGTAACCTCAGTGAGTTTCCAAATACTTTGTGTTTTCTTCTAAAAATTTAAACTCCAATAGTGAGGGCTTTAAATTTTCAAGGATTTCTTATTTTCTTTCTTTTCTCTTTGCGAGTTCTTATGTGTGGCTATTTCATTTTTCAATCTTGTCCTTTCTGTTTGTGAGCTCTTTTGTGGGGCTATTTCATTTTTTAGTCTCATTTTATGTGATATCTAAAATCTGGTTTCTTGCTTCCCTTATGTGAAATTCCTCTTGCCATTAGTATATTAGTTTTGTTTCATTTCAGTTTCAAAGAGACTCTCTTGACTAGTTCTTGTAAAGATATTTATAATTTTTCATAATAAAAAATTATGTTTTTTTTTCTTTGGAAAAAAAATCATATTAAATTAGTAAATGCACCAATGATGTGTGTGACATTTCTAGAATTAGTAACATTGACGCTCCTTTCACAGGTACAAAGTATCAAACCCATCTGCCACATTACATCATTCCACATATTAATTTGATTTTTTATATAATTTGTATGAGGTACATTGTATCAATTTTCCATTTAGCTTTTTAGGTATGTTAGATGGTTTTATTAATTGGTTAATCATAATGATAACTGGGCAGCTTTCATGTGAAACAAAATTGAATTTGATCACTACCAAACAAATACTTATAGTTGTCTCTTTCTCCAGTATAATTTAGATAACAAACTTATCTATTCACTTTTGAATTTCATTTTAATTCATTTTCAATTTTATGATATATTACATTTTTAGATTTTAAGAATCTCAACATTTAACATTTAATAAAAATGATAAAAAATTATAATTTTAGTATTGTTTTAGAGAATATCTAGAATTATATTTTCTTAAAATATCTTAAACGAAGGCCAAAACTCATGCATTATGATATTTCTAAGTTTTTACTATAAAGTACGTAAAATTCTAACTAGCATCTGAACAAAATTATTGATGTATAAAATTCAAAGTCCTAATGTTTTATGGACAATAAAAATTATTAAAAATTATAATTTTAGTTTTTTTTTAGAGAACAACTAGAATTATATTTTCTTTAACACCATCTCTATTGTTATTATAATGTGTTAGATTGTGTTACAAAAATGTTATTGTATAGATTGTTGAAATGTGTGTTCTTAAGTACATTTTCATTTGCATTTACATTTTTGTATACAAGTGCATGTTATTTTTTTTTTATTGTACATTTTGTTTATAATATGTTTTTTTTTGTCGTTAATGTTGTTATTAGTATTATCAAGGTAATGAGTTACCTGGCTATAGGTTTATTAATGCATGGGGTTATATATGCTTTCTTATTTGTTTAAATTGGGCATATACAACATGATTCTATAACCTAATAGATATTGGTTTTCCTCTTATCATATGGTTGTCAGTGTTTTTGATGATTTCTGGTAAGGAATTTGAAGGCTTGCAACATTACCATGATGTACCATTGAGTCTATAGTTTATAATAGATATTGGTTTTGGTCATGGCGAAGCTTATTTTCCAGTCTATCCACTCATAAATGTGCGGGGTAGTATATCCCTACTCCAGGATAGTGTATCTGTTTTAATCCTATCTGGGCATATAGTACCCCGCTCATTTATGGGTGGATAGACTGGAAAACAAGCTTTGCCTTTTATCATAAGATTGACAATGTTTTTTATGATTTCCTGTATGGAATTTGAAGACCTACAGCATTACCATATTGTAATATGTATTTTTTTTAATGTTGAGGGTAATGATCAATTCAATTCAAGATAATAGAGTTATAAAGATAATAAGAAAAGTTATGCAAATAGTTTAGCAGTTAGCTTTTGGAATATTTTATTTAGTAAAATCTTTGTGAAAAATTGAAAGATTTTATTTTGAAACTTCATAATAGAGTTCAAAAGCTAGATTAAAAAAATCAATGTATATCATACGCTATCTTTAATCTTGTAAACATTAAAATAACCATTTCTTCCCTTTGAAAGATTTTTTCTACTACAACCAATATTAATTGAATAAAGTGTTTTCACAAACGTATAGTAGCGAATATATTGTTTTCCTTCGTGTGTGAACTTCCCGTAGGAGAAAAAGTTATAATAGACTCTATATTAAATATTAAATATGTTTCTCTTAAGCTTTTCAATAACCCTCACTATCCTTGGAAAAGGATCGGACCTTTAGTCTGAGTTGAGAATTCTTAGATCGACGAGCCACATTTCAATATTATACCTTCCGTTTGAATTGAGAATTCTTACATGCACGAACCGCGTTTCAACATTCTAATGCCTCTTGTTTAATTTAAAGTATTATTCATTCATAACACGTCATTCACCATTCAAACTATGCAAATTGGTCACGGAAAATGACTTTATTCCTAATCATCCAGTGCACCTTTCAGTACTTTGTGTCTATTTATTCCAACATGGAATTTTATAAAAAAATATATTTATATACTTTGTGTCTATTCAGCCCAACATGGAATTTTATCAATATTTTATTTCTATGATGAGGGACCAAATCGTGATGGTGTTGGAGAGGTGCTTGGCTTAGGGTTTCTATAACCCTGAAATGGAGGCGCTCAGGATTCTCTCTATTCTCGCGATGGCCTGGTATCACTCTCCTGCGCGCTTCGACTGACTGCTTCTGACCTCTTCACATGGAAACACCTTTGGGAGGGGTGGGATCCTCCCCCCTCCTATCACTACACCCTCTGACACTTCCATTCCGACCATTTCCTCTCAAAAACCATCCACTGACACAGCAGAAGGGCAAACGAAATCAAACGAGGTGAAAAAAGACAAGCAGGACCCCCAGAGCGCTCCATATGCTCAGCCAAAAGTATCCTCTGCTACATGCATTCCGATAGCAGTAGATCGTATCAAAATAGATCTCCCTAGACATCGCATCAATGGAAACATTCAGTTCATGAAGGACCACGCCCTCATCGGCAAGTTTATAGACCTCTGGCCAACTGAAAAAGTGCTTCAGGGATGGATTGCCTCAAAATGGAAGCCCAAGGGGCATGTCACTTTGCAGCTGGGCCCTAAAGGATTCTTCACAGCGGTTTTCAACTCTTTGGAGGATAGGAATCGCATCTTTGATGGAGGCCCTTATTTTTTCAACTCTGCAAGCCTTTATCTTCGTGATTGGATTGAAAGATTCAACCCAAACAAAGAATACTTCAACTGGGCACTAGTTTGGATTCGCATGTACTCCTTACCATTGGAATACTGGGATGAGGAAACCCTTAAAGACATTGGCAATGGATTAAGGGAATTCATCAAGATCGCGGAAGAAACCAAAATCAGACGATACACTTCCTATGCGAAGATCTGTGTCTACATGCATCTCGCCAAAGCCCTCACCGATTCGGTAAGCCTCTTTCATGATGAATTTGAATGGGTACAAACTATAGGTTACGAACATGTTCCATTTCATTACAGAAAGTGCCATGAACATGGTCATCTTTTCAGAGATTTCCCTCTGAACACCCCAGCCAAACCTTCCCCTCCTTCGAAAAACACAGATGCAGAAGGCTTCACCAAAGTCTCTAGTTGAAAGAAGCACACAAAAAACCCCCCTGCAACGCCCTCAGCTCCTAACATTCCCTCCACCAGCAAAAACTTTGAAATCCTTACCTCCCATGTTTCCTCGAAAGGAGGCCCCTCGAAACCTTCCCCAGATAACCCAATCTCTGACATTCCTGACCCCAAAGCCTTGCCTCAATATACGCACACGCCCCTTTCTCCTTCTATGCCTAATGCTCCCCCACCCCTGACCAACAAGGAGAAAGCCATTATCATCAAAAATTCTCATATGGAAATAGATGGAGATCCCCCCTCTGCCTCTCAGTCAAATGAATCTATAGATGACAAGAAAAAGCCTACCTATATGGAAGAGGAACCTGAAAGCATCGATATTGGCGACTTGGATATTCTAGCCCTAGAGCTTGCTTTCCCTCAAAAGGATTATGAAAATATTCCCAACAGGAAAATTGATAGCCTTGAAGTTGTAATCTTTCGTGCGCAACAAAGAAACTCTTTAGGAATACAAGCAAGCAGTCACTGGGATGGAAAAAAGATAATTAAAGAGTCAAAAAAGAGAGGGCGCAGGACATATTTTCAAAGAAAAATCATAGTGGGAGAAATTCTTATGGAATCAGGGAGGCATCCCAAGTTGACTAAGTTCTATCGGCCAATCCCCAAAAGTTCCCAATGAAGTTAATCTCATGGAATGTAAGAGGGATAAATAGCCCCTCCAAACATCGGATGATTAAAAATATGATACGGCAATACAAGCCAAAGATAGTCTTCCTCCAGGAGACAAAATGTAACAACAGCATTCTGGATTCCATCCTCACCAAAATCTGGATTGGCTGCAGGTCAGTATCAGTTGACACCTATGGAGCCTCAGGAGGGCTGGAAATTATTTGGAACCCCCAGCTTATCTCCCTGTCAGACTTTCATGCCAACCATAATTTCATACAAGCCACCTTCCACTTGGTTGGCTCCAATTCACATGGGCACCTCACCAATGTATATTTTCCTCAAGACCTGCAGCATAAAATTTCCCTCCTCTCCACAATTTCTGCCCTCAACTCCACTAGACGCCATCCTCTATGGATCTGCGGGGGGGACTTCAATATGATAACCAGGTTGGAGGAAAGAATGGGAGGCATAAATAAACTTGAGATGGACAGCGCTTGCTTCAAAGATTTTATACAAAACAATTGGCTGATAGACCTCTCTTTCTGCAATGGGATTCATACTTGGACCAATAAAAGAAGTGGCCCTCGACAAATAGCCTCCAGATTGGATCACTTCCTCATCTTAGACAATGCTATCCATTTAGGAGGTGACTTTCACACCTCAATTTTGCCTCTGGAAGGTTCTGATCACTGGCCCATTCTCCTGCAATGGTCTCGCCCAGGAAAAATAAAAAAAAGACCATTCCTCTTTGAATCCTTTTGGCTCATCCACCCAGACTTCAAAGAGATGGTAATAACATCTTGGAATGGATACCACCTACCCGAGGGATCCAAAATGTTCCAGTTCTAGCAGAAGCTTGAACACCTCAAATTCAAACTCAAAAAATGGAATGAAATCAGCTTTGGAAATATCTTTTCTCACTAGAAAGAACTCAAACAGCAAATGGGTGAGCTACAACAATGCATCATCAAGGAAGGTAGATTGGATACTTACGACGCTCTCGAAAAGACCCTTCTCATAAAACTGGAGGAGCGACGTCGTCAAGAGGAAATCCTTTGGCGTCAAAAGTCTCAGATTCGTTGGCTTAAGGAAGGAGAGAAAAACAGTAGATTTTTTCATCGTTCCACCATTCAAAGAAGGAGGCAGAACATTATAGCCTTCCTCCACAATAGTTAGGGGGAGTGTCTTCAGGAACAGGGGGACATTGAACGGGAACTCCTCTCCCACTTTAAAAAATTTCTCCAAGAACCGGCTGGAGATAGAAGGCCAGCCATCAACAGGGTCACCCAGCATCTCCCTAAGCTAATCACTGAGGATCATAATTCTATGTTGCTCAAACCTGTTTCCCTTCAGGAAGTAGAGCAGGCCATGACGCAACTCAAAGACAACAAAGCCACAGGTCCTGATGGCTTCACAACAAATTTCTTCCACTTCTTCTGGGAGACGATCAAATTGGAGGTATGGGATTTAGTAGAGGAATAAAGAACTCTTCATTGGATTCTCTCGTCTCTTAATACTACCTTCCTCACCTTAATACCCAGGGAGGAAAACTCCAGTACTCCTGACAACTACAGGCCCATTTCTCTTTGCAATTTCATCTACAAACTCATATCCAAAGTCATTTCCAATAGGCTCAAACTGCTACTCCAATTTCTCATCTCACTGGAATAGACAGGATATGTTCAAGGCCACCAAATTCTCGATGGTATCATTCTCACTCATGAAGTTATCCATTCTTTGAAACACCTCAAGAGGGCAGGTATGTTTCTAAAGTTAAATATCTCTAAAGCATTTGATAAATTAAGCTAGCAGTACATCAATCAAATGCTTGTTTCTTTTGGATTCAATCCTACGTGGACACGTTGGATCATGCACCTTATCTCCACCCCTAGGTACTCCATCTTGCTCAATGGAAATCCCTCTGCTCCCTTATCTTCCACTCGTGGCATACGTCAGGGGGATCCCCTTTCCTCCTTCATTTTTTTTCTCATGGCAGAGGGGCAAGGCCATCTCATTCACCATGCTTCCTCCAAAAACACTCTCAGAGGTCTCTCCCTTTATGACCACCAGAAATTAACCCATCAACAATTCGTTCATGACAACATGTTGTTTGGCCACCCCTCTGTGCAAGAATCCAGTTCTCTCAAATCACTGCTGGATACCTTCTCGGAAGCCTCTGGCACCACCATAAATGCTGGCAAATCCCAAATATTCTTCTTCAACATGCCTGCTCCCACTCAATGCAACATAGCCCGTCTCCTAGGTTTCTCCATAGCAGTTCTCCCTTCCAAATACCTTGGAGCTCCGCTCTTTGACTCTGCAACCAAACACTCCTCGTGAAAACAACTTCTAGATAAAATTAAGGCCCGTCTTTCCTCTTGGACCTATATATCGCTCAACATTGCCAATAGACTTGTTCTTACCAAAGCCATCCTCCAATCTATGCCTTCATATATTTTTTCTGTTCTCCTAGCCCCCAAGTGGGTCCTAAAGCAGATCAGAAATCTTCAACGCAATTTTCTCTGGGGTTTTACAGGGTTAAACAGAAAATGGGCACTTGTGAAATGGACAGAAGCTTTTGTTTCAAAAACTGAAGGCGGTCTCGATATAAGAGATCCACTACACAGTAACGCAGTGATGGGGGCACGAATATGGTGGCAATGGCTCTCCAAGCCTCATACTTAGGCCCAACTTTGGGTGGCCAAATATGTAAACGATAGACCTTCAGTATATCTGATCAAACTCTCCCCTAAGACCTCTGGCTCCTTCATATGGAACTCTGCTAAACAACATAGCACCTTTATACAAGCCCGTAGCTTTTGGGAGATCAACTCTAGCAATTCCGCCAGACTTTGGGAAGACTCATGGCAACAAATGCCAGCACTGGCGAACCTTTTTCAAAAACCGAAATGGAAAGAAGTTCTACAACAATTAGAGAAAAATCAAGTTAATTTATTTTGGCATCAACAACCCAGTCAAGGCTATCGTCAATGGATTCTGGTAGCTCAATGGAAGGTGAACTGGCAGGAAGAAACTTATGAGGAAATTGATCAAGAGCTAAAGTTTAGGAAAATCCAATTTTCAAACTAGGAAGATAAGTTAAGATGGGGGAATACTCCTCATGGATCCTTCACCACCAAAGAGGCATATCAGTTGCTCGTCCAAACCACGTAAGTTCAAAAGGACATTCTCTGGACTGAAGTTTGGCGGCCAGGCATCTGGCCCAAAATATCTAATTTCCTTTGGCTCCTTAGCAAGAAGAGGCTTCTCACATGGGACAATCTCCTGAAAAGAAGATTCATAGGAAAATCTCGTTGTCCCAATTGTCCCAAGCATGCAGAAGACATGCCACAATTATTGGACTCCTGCACCATTTCTAACTCTTTGTGGGAAAAAATTGAGATCTGTTGCAGAAGAACAGGTAGAATCAAGGGAGACGTCATCAACACCATTCGACATTGGCCCTCTAAACCTTTCAACAAAAACCTGCTCAATAGCTTATGGTCCATTCTCCCTAGATTCATTCTTTGGACTGTTTGGAAAAAACGGAATAAAATAATTTTCAAATATGAAAGCACCCCCCTGGATATCCTTTGGACGAGCCTCTACAGCAACCTTCAGGAAACCATTGCTCTCCAATCTTGGCAATATTCTCACATTCCCTCCACCGTGCGTGAGAGAATCATTTGGGAGAACAGGCATCTATCCATTCCTCTTCATCACCACCCCACTTCTATTCCATCCACCCATCTAGACTCTCCCAGTTCTTGGTCTCCTCCTCACATCAGCTCTATCAAGTTGAACTTTGATGGTGCCTCTAAAGGCAACCCGAGAGCAGCAGGCTTTGGAGGTATTTTTCAGGATTCTTTATGCAACACTCTCAAAATATACTTTGGCTCAATTGGATGGGACTCCAACAACTCAGTTGAGCTAGAAGGATTTTGGCAGGGTCTCCTTATTGCAAAAGAAGAAAACCTCTTCCCCCTGGAAGTAGAAGGGGACTCTCAAATCCTCGTTGAGGCCTCCACCTGACTCCAGCAAGGCACCCCTGCCTCCAAAGTTTCTACCAGCTGGTGCCTCTTGACAATATTAGAACAAATTGAACACTGGCTCAAAACCTTTCAGGCCATTTCTTTCAAGCATATCCAGCGCACTACAAATAAGGTTGCGGATCACCTAGCCAATAAGGGAGTGGAACAGAATCTCCCCCTCTACAAGGGCTCTCTCAACAGTACCAATGACGAAACTCTCATTTATGATTTCACTCAACTGGTGCATAAGGATTACACATTCCCGGATGCGGGTGTTTAAAGGCAACAATATGGTGGCTGGCCCTTGGAGAGACATCTAGCCAAGCCACCTACCCACCTCTGCGAATGGTACCAAGGCCTTAAAGGCCCTTGGGTTTCAACATCAAGCATTCATCGCTCGCACATTCTGCCATCACCCCGCTACTACTTACCTGATGCATTCAATGGAGACGCGTCCACCCATATTTAGCACTTCTTTGTTTGCCTTCTCGAGCTCCTTCTCTACAACTCTACATTCGGCTCGCATCTTAGCATTCGGCCATCTCGTGGCCCTACCATACTTTGATCCTTGCGCTCAATTCTGCATCCATTTTCCCTCTGCTGCCACCCCGCTGTCGTGCTCACCTCGCACTTCCCCTTGTACTACTCCGCCTTCTTGTCTCTCACTTAAGCCCACTGATTCGCCTTCACAGTCACCCCCTACAGCCTCGTGCATGCATTTGCCTTCCCATTCCGCCTCTTTGTCCTCACACAAGGTCTCTCTATCTTCCCACTCAGCCAGCATGCCGCAAAGATGTAGTCGGGGTCATGGGAGAGGAATTGGCTCTCGTCGACCCCTTCCTATCCATGTTGTCTCCAGCTCTCAGCCTCTGGCTGGAAATGTTGCCCATTTTCATTTCAGCAGCACCATTGACAAGCCCAGAATTATAGCCACCATCACGGTAGTGTTCCAGGACGAGCAGAATTATAGGAGTGCGTCAGGCCCCAACAAGCACAGAAGGAAGTCCACGATTTCTGTCAGGCCTCCCTAGGACTCCAGAAAATCTCTCGGATAAGCAAAAGCGGGATACAAGCTGCACTTCCTCTTTGGAGAATACTGCCCAGCATTCCAAGGAAAAGGATGAAGGTGTCGAGGACGATTACAACTACCCAATTGTGGAGAAAATCCTCCCTCACACAGGGACAACTAGCCATTTGAGAGGTCTCCTTACCTCTTTTTGGTTTTTGCAATGATTTACTACATGCGTAGGCACAGGACTTGGAAATACTATGACAATATTGGCTATTTGTGTAAACTCTGGTTTTCAAATAACTCTCTCAATGCTGGTTTCCCAATCATGGCCAACATCTATGAGGTCGGTTTCCCCCACAGGGACAGTCTAATTTTTGTTTTTTGACTCAAACTACCTCCGGCGTTGGCTAGCTTTGCAGCCCGGAGGCTTGTCTTGCATTGTACATTATGTTCTATATTAATAGATTAAACCAACTTGGGAAAAAAAAAACATGGAATTTTATAAAAAAATATATTTAGAAAAGTATAACTTGTGATTTTAACATCTTTGACATCGACTTGTATTTAGAGAATAAAACTGAAGAATTTATGGAATTTAGAGTTTAGAAAAGTGGCTATTTATCTATTTTATTAGTTGTTGTTTATTTATTTTATTAGTGGTTGTTAAGGTTGTAATTATGTCAATATATTTGTTTTTTAATTATTATTAGTTTAGTATTAATAAATATAAAATATAAAATTTAATTTTGCAACAATGCAATGTGAATTACTTATTCTGTAATATTCTTTTAATGCAATTGTAATATTTTTGCCATAAATTTTCATTATTAAATTTCATAAAAAATAATCTAAAATTAAAATCTTTAAAATAACTCATATTCATCTAAATAACATATTTATGTTTTCTTTAACGCTTCAACTAGTAGGAGTAAAAATGTAAATGAGCAGATTTATTAGTGTAAAATCCTTAAAATAACTCATAGTCACCTAGACTACATATTTATGTCTTTTTCAACACTTTTTAACAAGTAGGAGTAAAACTGGAAATGAGCAAACTTACTTGTAGTTGCTACCCACCAAGATTTCTTAGTAGGAATTATTTTTTCCAATTCATATATCAATTTACAATTTTTTTAAAGCATAATTTCCACATAAGTGGCAGGGACTACACTCTCATACAATACTTGTTATACTTACCTTAATATAATTGATGTAGAGTTAAATTTGTTTGCCTTTAGTTTAAATTAAATCATTTTATTATAAAAAAAAATTGGTTTGTCAAGTATTAAACCATTTTATTATAGTTTTTTTTTTTTTTTGGTCTGTGAAGTGGTCTGAGTTCATTACAGATTACATTAGGCTTGATTTGTGATCGACCCACGAGACCGAGACTGAATTTAACTTTTCTCCCTTCTAGACTGAATTTAACTTGTCTCCTCCTCCTAGCACCACACCATCACTAAGCTAACTAGATTTAACTTTTCTCTTTCCCTAGCAAGATCCCAACAACCTCTTTGAAGTTGATCCTGGGTCACCCTTTTGACTAGACTCATCCTCAAAAAATTGTACTAGTAAAACTTGACATTTTATTATAGTTTAGAAAAATATATATTAATCTAAATATTCAATAACTATAAAATAATTACTTTATATTTTTTAAACTTCTTAAACAAAATGATATTGATTATTTTTATCTTATCCAAGTTATAAAAAAAAAAAAATTCAGGTAAAAAAAAAAACTATTTATCAGAAATTTAAAATGTATTAAAATTTTTAAAAATTAATAAATAAAAAAATATTGTTTATCGTATGTACTAGATGGTACGCTCTTTTACATTAAATTTTGCACTTATTTCATGGTCCGCATGACATGACCATGTGAGCCTCGTTAATGTGATCTCCATCATGACCTTGGTTAACCTGATCTCGGGCGTTGTCTTTTCACTATCCATAAATTTATTGGTTCACTTAACGATTTTGTTTTTTAAAGAATTTACGAGAAATGCAGCGTAATTAAATTCTCGTTCTGTTCGTTACTTCACGATTTTCATTACTTTATCATTGTTTTGAAAACATTTAACTGAACTGCATAGTATTTCTGTTAAGTCTAATTATGTCGCTTTAGTGATGGGATTAAGTTCCTCAATATCTGTGGCCTATGTTATTAATTTTTTAACATATGAACACTTCCTATACAAAACTATATGCGGCTCTCCATCTATGAATTTCGTCGATGGACTATAACAGCAATCAAATATTTCTTTCACGCTTGAGAAAAGTGGGTCATGGTGTTCAGTACATGGGAATCTTGTGGCCAAGGACGATAATCATTTTTTCAACTTTTATGCATTCATTCATGGTTGTGCAATGTTTTGCATTCAATCCTCGTTGTGCAATGTACATTTTGTCATTTTTTAATTTAGTTTGTATTTACATGTGGTAAATGTGTTAGTTAATTGTTTTGGGTAGAAAATGAGAGGAAAGGTGGAATAAAGACCATTTTCAATATAGCAAAATGAGTGGATAGTCTTATTGGAGGCTCATTTGGGGAAGTTGTGTTTAATAAATTTAAAGTTGAAATAGATATTTGTTTTGAAATTTGAAATTCTACTTTTATGTAAATTATTGAAAATGACAATTTAAAGTTTTCCAATAGATTTAGAAAAAAATCAACTTCAAACATTGAATTTACAACTAATTATATATGACAAGAGTCTTATTTTCCCAAGATAATTCCCTAAACCTTAGGTTGAGGACTCATCAAACTCACGATTACTAATTCATTATAATTACATTTCATCAAATCAAATTCATTAATCCACAAGTTTTTTAGCTCACAAATTTTATGTAACCTCATGCATCAATCTCTCAATCCTCCCTTTAAAATTGTGATATGAATTATCTCTCTAAAATTTGTATTCCCATCATTATATAACTCACATTCATGGATACATCTAGGTACCTTTTGTATAGTTAGTAGTTTTTGTATATCAAAAACTTGCTCCATCTCGAATATCCATGTTATGGGATCATTACCAACAAACGTCTTCATATAATCTTGACAATGAAATAGTTCCTTGGTCTTATTTGAAACTATGATTTTGTGGATCTTGGTGTGATGAATAATCAAGTGTTTTGGACTCAATCATCTTATTTACTAGATGTGTTAATAATTTATACATATGTTATTGGAACTTGATCCTCATATTCTCCTTATCCTATCCTTGAGGAGGATAATTTAGAAAAAGGAGGTTTGATAATTCCCTCATAAAGTCCTCCTTTGTGTACTTGTTAATCTTCTTACATAACATCTCTTTGTGATCTTCTTTACTTTTTATCTAGGTTTAGAGATGATCAACATTTTTCTTAAGTTCATCAATACACCATTGGTTAGTATCTTTATAATTCCTAAATTGAATTCCTAATTACCACACATCAGTTCAACCTCGTTTTCTATGGTAATATCCATGCTTTTGATTCTATTCCAACATGGACATGCATAATTCCAATTCATCATTTCTCTCTTGTGCTTTAAATTAACTTTTAGAAGTTTTTGCAAGAATTTCATTTGGATTATTACATCTAGTCATGCCAATATTTGGTTTTGTATTATCTTATGATTAAGGGAGTGTGTGACAGTTATCTAATATACCATTTATTTTTTAATAGCTTAATTAGTCCTTCATGAAGCTATCTCAAGAGGATGGACTATACTCTAAGCCATACTGCTCAATTCCCAGTTACCTAAGAATGATATCCTTATGTTTTATATTCATTGCCCCATATAGAAAAATGGTTTAAAGGTAATATAAATATGGTGTTAGTTATGACTACGGAGCTTCCTATGTATCCTAGGGTATATGGAAGATCACATTCCAAAAGAGATTTTTTGTAATACAATATTGCTCACTAAGGACCAAGATTGACATATAAGGGCATCCAAAGATAACCCATTTTTTGTTCTTTTTATATATATGCTTTTCATATATGATTTTTCCTACCAACATAGATCCATCTTAACTCCGGATCTATCAAGCGTAGAGAGGGATCAAATCTCTCGAGGTACAAACCTCTTTTATGAGTGAAAAACTTGAGGAAATGTTTTCACTTTGAGAGATTTGATCCCTCTCGGTTCTTGGTAAATCCCGAGTTAAGATGGATCTAAGCTAGTTTCAATCGTGTGTGGCAAAGGAAAATCTATCGAAAATATGATTAATTTTATCAATAATATGTAAATACATCTAATATTAATATAATCATTTTAAATATATCTATATGTCTAAGATTTATCTGGTCATTTTAATTTTAATTTTTCTTAGTTAATTGAGTTTGATGAGATGATAAATATTGTTAATAAGTTTAACGATGAAATACAAATTTTGAATGCAAAGTGAGAAAGTAATAGTGTTGAATGATAGAAAATGTGAATAATAAGAATGTAGTCAATTACAAATAGTCTTCATTGTGAGCAATCTCAAACTATTTTCTTCTACTATTCTTATTGTCACCCTTGTTAGTTTTTTCATCTTTTCATATCGATTATATGAAAAGGACAATTGAAATCATGAACCATTTAAATATTTAGCTCGATTTGTTGTTGTAAACGTCATACCTTGTCTCTCTTCCTCTCCAATATTAATATTTTGAATTACTATAACACAAAAATCAATGTACATTGTCAATAATTTTTCGTGCTTACACTGAAATTCATGCTCAATGTCAATCCAATCACTTTAACATTAATGTACAATCATACATCAAATTACATCAAATCAAAAATCAACATATACGTTGAAATATATGCATGTAATCGAAGCAATTAAATAAGATTAGAAAACAACATCTACATTGAAATCAATGCATTTAATGCAAGTAATCAAATAAGATTAGAAATAAACATCTACACTCAATTCAATGCATCTAGTGCAAGTAAGAAAATAGGATTAGAAACCAACATATACACTTAAATCAATGCATCTAGTGAAAGCAATCAAAGAGGATTATAAATCACCTTCTACACTGAAATCAGTGGATTTAGTGTGAGCAATCAAATAGAATTAGAAATCATCTACATTGAAATCAATGCATCTAGTTCAAGAAATCAAATATAATTAGAAATCAACATCAACATTGAAATTAATGCATCTAGTGCAAGCAATCAAATAGTATTAGAAATCACCATCTACACTAAAATCATTGCATTTAGTGCATGCAATCAAATAAGATTTAAAATCATCTACATTGAAATCAATACATCTAGTGCAAGTAATCAAATATCATTAGAAATCAACATCTACATTAAAATAAATGCATCTAGTGCAAGAAATAAAAAATAATTAGAAATCACTATCTACACTGAAATTGATGCATCTAGTGCAAGAAAGTTTCTTCCCTCTCTCCCCCCTCTATCTATATCTTTATCTCCCTCCATCTCGCCTTCTTTGTATCTCTATATCGCACCCCCAACATTATGGGAATTTTGAGGTCTAAAATGGGCCTCCTAAATAAATTATAAAATAATAGTGGAAATAATAAAGTAATATTTGATTACATTGTTAAATTTTCGAGGGAAAAGGGGAAAAACTACTTTTTCAACTTGTATTTTCAACTTATCTCCCTAATTTTTTCCTCAAATTTTGAGCGGGAACACTCATTGGATGAAGAATTTGATTCATCATCCAAGGTGTACCCATGTTGCATACTTTTGATTGATCCTGCTACACGAAAAATGAGAAATACATGAAAATCGTGATTGTAATCACAATTTTTCATGTATTTCTCATTTTTCGTGTAACAGGATCCAACGAAAGTATATAACATCAGTACTCCTTGGATAAGGAATTAAATTTTTCATCCAACAAGAAATCCCGCTCGAAATTTAAGCAAAACATTAGGGAGATAATTTGAAAATACAAATTGAAAAAGTAGTTTTATTATTTTAATATTTTTTTTATATTTTTTGTTTTTACCCAAGAAATTGTGAATCATCCCCCATGGTTGACATCATCATCTTAAATGTTATTGGTTCTTATAAAATTTATTTTGGTTCTAATTTTTTCTTAGGAGGCCCATTTTAGACCTCAAAATTTCTCTAATGCACGCACACTCTCTCACTCCATATCTATCAATATCTCTATCCCTCCCTCCCTCTCTCCATGTATATATTCTTTCCTCTCTCCACCTTCCATCTATATCTCTATCTCCCTATGTCTCTCTATGTCACCAAAAAAAACATACATTATATTTCTCCATTATATATATATATATATATATATATATATATATATATATATATATATATATATATATCACTCCCTCCTCCTCCTCCTCCTCCTCTCTCTCTCTCTCTTCCCCTTCTCTCCCTCTCCCCCGCTTCTATCTCTCTTCCCTCTCGTTGTAACCTCTCTCTCTATCTCCATCTTCCTTATCACTCCCTATCTCTCTCTCCACCTTTCTCTCTCTATGTATTTCTTCTTACCTCCCTCTCTCTCCCCCTCCAACTCCATCTATGTTTCCCTACCTCTCTCTACTCTCTCATATAGTCTCTCTCTCTTCCTTCCTCTATCTCTCTCTCTCTCTCTCTCTTTCTCTATCCACCCTGCAACTCTATTACTATATGCCTCTTTCTCTCATTCTATCCCCTCTTCTCTCTATCTCTTCTTCTTTGTCTCTTTATCTCACCCCCAAACATACTCTCTCTCCATCTCTCCCTTGTCACTCCCTCTCTCTCTCCACTTCTCACTCTATATGATCCATGTGGATATTGGTGGCCACCCGCCTATTCCACTTGGGGCCCCACCATTGTTTCTTTCCATTTTTCAGTTTCCTTAATAATAGCACAATTTACTATTTTTAGTAGCTTTTCGGGTCCTAAACTTCCGGAGCCGTTTTGAGGCCCTAAACGACATCTTTTGGGCATCGCTTATTCGACAAATATGATTTCGGCCCGAGATCAAAATTCACGATCAGAAATTGTAGTCCTTAGATAGATCTTTTTAATGATGTATCATGTGTGTCAAACGTAGATAGTATGCCAAAGTTACAACCCCCGTAAATTGATCTACCAATTTACCCCGACAGGGCCCATATTCTGGTGTTTCATCTCCTAGAGTTAGGTTTTTGGATGTTTAGGGTTTTCCATTGTTTCTCAATAATATATAGGCCTTCGAGCCTCATTGTAACATAGATTTCAGAGGTTATAGCCGCCACATCTCTTCTCAAAGATAATCTACCATCGCCCTAGCTAGTTTATTTCCATTCTGTCTGTAAATAGATTTTAGTTCTTTGATATTAATGAAATGAAGTGTTATTTCCGCTACATTTTTATATTTATTGTTATATGTGTATTCTTTTGTGTTCCTACATAAATCCAATTCAGTGGTATCAGAGCAGTTTTCTCTTTCTCGATCCTTCTTTGCATGTCCCCAACGAGGTCGGGGTGTAAGGAGTTAGGGCTTGATTTGGTTAAAATTTTACAAGATTAGCCTCGCAAACCCCGATGGCCGCCAATGGAGGACGAAACAAAATATGAGGTAGGAGGAGATCCTATCAAAATATTACTTAAGAAGGCCCTCAAAAAACAAAGGAATGTGATGATGGATAAATTTTCCTAGATCCTTCAACGAATTCCCACTGCTGGCACATCTACATCCAACAGCCACTCTAGAGGTGCAACTCCTTTTAAGGTACAAGTAAGCTTTTACATACCCATATTTGAGTGCCAAATAGATGCAGACACCATAGATAGATGGTAAAATATATTAGAAGGATATTTCTTAGTTCATGACTTTTCCAATGGGAAGAATATTATTTTTTCACTCCTCAAACCTACCCCCATGTCAAGGATTGGTGGGAAACCTACTGTGAGAAAAATGACAAGGGGGAACCCTCTCTATTCTCAGTCGTACCCACTTGTAATTCTTTCCGAGATGCCAGCAAGGAACAATACTATCCTTTGGGGAGCTATGAGGACAAGCACATACAATGGACTACGTTGCGGTAACAAAGTGATGAAGATGTACATGAGCTGACAAATATGTTCCATACTAGACGCACAAAGTTGGGTATAAAAGTTTCGAAGAGAAATTTGGTGCTAAAGTAACGCAGTTGTCTGCATAGATACATTTAGGAGGAAACTAAATTCCTCAACATCTCCTCGCTTGGTACGGTATACTGGTATGCTGCTAAGAAGCATAAATTCAAAAAAAAGAAGCAATACTTTGGATCTACAAATCAAAATCAAGGGAAAGGCGCCCCCAAATCGTATAACAAAGGACAAATACAAGGCATGGTAGCCCATGATAACCTACCAAAGCCACAAGAAAATAACAACACCATGAAGCCGAAGAAGGACATAGGAAAGTGGTGTGAGTTCCATAAGAGCTCCACTCACAACACAAGTGAGCGTCGGGACAAGAAATCACTTGTGGCCGAGATGAGGTCTTCTGAATCAGATGCATTGCTCCGAATTTCAATGAGAACCTGACAAGGGGAATGACAAAGGGAAGACAATTATTGATGCAGAGCCAAATGACACCGTTGCCATTGCAAAGATCCAGAAGGAGGAACCAAAATATCCAGAGGAGGAGGAGCGTCTCTTCCACTCTAATATGTGGGTAAAAGGTTCCCCACTACAGTTCATTATCGATAATGGGAGCCAAAAGAACCTCATTTCAATAGAGGTCATGAAGCGTTTGGGCTTGCCGACCACAACAGACCCATAGCCATACACCATCGAGCAGCTTCACCAAGGACTGGATCTCTGCGTTAGCCAGCAATGTCGCCTTCCCTACAACATCAAGCCCTTCACGGATGAGGTATTATGTGACATTGCTCCTCTTGATGTTTGTGATGTATTATTAGGCCAACCATACTTGTGGAAGCGACAATATGTGTATGAGTCTCGACATCGTGTTGTTATTATTACTTTGGACAATAAGTTGTACAGGATACCAAAGGTACCACTGCTTGCAGCTATCTCTTTGGTTACTGCAAAAAAATGCAGTAACGTCATTTCCAAAACTAGGAAATTTGTTTTCCTAATGAGCCACTCCCAGGGCAAGAAGAAGACTATGGCCATGACCTCGAGACATGGATCCTCCACACGACAACAACAAATGGGCAAGGTCGTGGAGGAGTACGAGGAGATCTTCACCTCACCCACAGGGGTGGTTCTGCACTCTCAGGTCAAGCACCCCATCGATCTGACCCCAGGTGCGCCGCTGCCCAATGGACTGATCTATCAGCGCTTTGTTCTAGAGAACAATGAAATTAAGAGGCAGATTTAGGAGTTGTTGCAGAAAGGTCACATACGGACAATTTCATCACCCCGTGGGAGCCCGATCGTGTTAGTGCAGAAGAAGGATGGAACTTGGAGACTTTGTATTGACTATCGGGTGTTGAACAAGATCATTTTCCAGTATAGGTACCCAATCCCATAGATTGATGACGTTCTAGATCAAGTCAAAGGGGCTAAGTATTTCAGAAATACCAACTTGAAGTTTGGGTATCACCAGGTACCAATCAAACCATCCGATGTGTGGAAGACTACCATCAAAGCCAATGAGGACCTCTTTGAATGTTTGGTCATGCCTTTTGGGTTAACGAATGCTCCTGCAACCTTCATGAGGCTGATGGATGAAATATTGTGAGCATTCACCAACTCATTTATAGGATTGTACCTGGATGAAATCCTCATATTCAGCCAGACTTTGTCATTCCCCTTGTCAGGTTCTGATGGAAAGAATAGAGAATTCATCATCACAGGGAGGAAGAAGGAATGTGTATTCCTTAGGTGAATTAATGGTGAAGAGATGAAAAACATCTTGTTATCTGGTGAATTAGTTGAAAGGGCAGTTTAGCAGATCCATTGGACAACAAGAATATTTAATGGACCTACAGATTGAATATCTCTAGGTGACCATGGCTTGATCCAAGGAGAATGAAGAGAAGGGAGGATTGGGTGTATATAAGAACATGTAGACTACCCCTGAATCATATGTTGTGGCATGTTTGGAGCGTTGATTTGATAATAGTGTTGGTTAGAAGGACACTGCCATGGATTCGAAGAAGGAACATGATAGGCATTCCCCTGAGGAGGACTTGGCTCGCTTGAAGAGGGTCATAAATTTTTTGTTTAACTAACTTATGGGTAGGCTAGATCTCTTCACCCACTGCTAGTGGAAAAGGATTGTGCATAAAATTTTGAGCACATCAACGTGAAGTTTGAAAGTGTGGAGGCATAGAATATAGTGAAAATGTAGACTGAACTGTTGATCTCCAACTGGGAACTGATCAATGTTAACATTTTCAGTAAGGTGAAGGAAATTATTGGAGGGTTGCCTGGGGATGTTGTAGCTTAGTTGCAAAAAAGTGAAGCAGAAGGGGATGTAGGAGAAGGTTCGAGCAGCCAAGAAAAGGACGATAGCGAGGAAGTGGACAAGTCCAACTTTGGATAATTTTTATTCATGTATTGTCGCTATGTTTTGATTCTGGGTCCTTTTTTCAGGTTTATGGGATATTTCACTGTTTTGTTATAGTTCTTAAGGCATGTAGAAGGAATAAAATAAAATCATGGATATACTGGATTTGGAAATAGATGCTCAATATAATGAAATTTTTGATGTGATATTGTAAAAACATTTCTGACCAAGTAAATCTAGATTTTGAATATAAAAGTACCGCTTTCAAAAAAAAAAATTCTAATTATAAAATTATTATTAGTTTAATAAAATGGATGTAAATTAAAATTAAAATTATACAAAACTATGATAAGAAAAATATGTGAATCAATTTTAACACTATCCAAATTTATGACCAAACATACATGTAAAATATGAAGAATAAACAATCAACTTCCAGGATAATAATTATAAATGTGATGTATCCCACGAGATTTAGAATAGACGGTGATGGGGTGTGCTACTTAGTGTCTCTCTTGTGTGAAGGTCGTCGGTTTAAAACTCTATGGGAAAAAATATAGTCATGTTAAAATTTGTTGTGGCTTAGGACGACTGTAATCCCTAGGTTATTTTGATGGCATACATGCCCCTGGGGCACAATTTATCCATCCAAATGTTAAGGTTGTAGATATCAACTCAGGCAACTTGACAAACAAAAAAAACGGTATATGTAATATGCTAGTCATCTTCTCACTCAAAAAAGGTTCAACTTTGTTTTTTGATAATAAAATACTTACTTATAATACCCTCATATAGAAAATGAGGTATTTTGTTTTTTTTTTTTCAAATAAAATATTTCCTTATAACACCCTCTTAGGGAAATTTAGGTGGAGCATAGTAAATGACACAATATCCTTTATATTTGAAATTTATAGCTAAAATTTGGAACTTATTTTGTTAAATAAGTTGCATTCAACAATATTTCAATGTTTTTTCTTCAAATTCATAACAATTTCTAAATTAGTGCATGGAAGGATATTTTTCATATCAATTTATAGACTTATAACTCTTAGAAATAGTAACAAACAAAAGTGATGTAACAATGGAAACAAGTTATTTAATAATTGAAAACAAATGTTACTAGTCTAAACATTAGTGATCCTTCATTTAGATTTTCTTGAAGAATACATTGGAACCTTAAAGTAATGTTCCCTTAGTTTTATAGTTCACTTGATCGAGAGAAATTGTATGACTAGATTAGAGTCTTCTCATATATCAAATAAAACAAAGGATCTCCCGCAACATGATATAGTAGTATAAGTTTAAAAAAATCATAATTTTTTTAATTCAACATTGTATTGTCTCACAAAATCACGTTAAACTAGTACATTAGTCACCTAGCCATCTTAAGCATGCTTTTTCAGTAGTTGGTCTCAACTTCACCAACAAGAAACTAGATATTTTTTACCACCTACCAATAGAATAATTTTTCCAAAACTTAAAAATTATTAACAACTATAACATAGTTAAGTATCTACCATGTAATTGAAAAGAAAAAAACTTCTAACAAACATTTCAGAAGCTAAGAGATAGAAGATGTAGTAGGTGTTGGATCCATGGCAGAGGATCTCGGGGAAGCAAACGTAGCAGAAACATACTTAATGTGACACTCAATATTATCTATCCTAACATCCATATGTCCTCAAGGCTTGCAAATATATTACACATTTCTTCATGTTTTTTCTATAAGGACCCTTCCCAAAAGGGATTTAATTTTCCAGTATAGTGATATGGCATTGAAATACTACTTTTACCTTCCCTTGGTATGACCAAGGTTAGAAACCTATTTCCCAACTTCATCCATTATCTCTGAGTTTGAGGATTATTTCCTATGTCTACTTTTTAGGGTTTCCAATTATCAAATTTAATTATGGATTTCCAATGGGACAACCAAATGGAAGTTCTTAGTAGCCTCTTAGGCCCATTGTTGGGCTCGATTTTTTCCCTATGGACTGCAACCTCCCCCCCACCCCATAATTCCCACTTCTCATCCTTTGGTATTTCATATAATTAAATAGATTTACCTTCCTTCTATCAACATAGAATTGTCCCATAAAAAAAATTTGAGCTTAGAGGTAAGGCAAGTTCAAAGTCGTTGGCAAGTTCAAAAATGTGATGTATAGCGAAAGGGTGGAGGTCGTGGCCTGACCCCACAACCTCCCCCATGTGAGCGTTGTGGCTTACCAATAGGATATGACATAGTTCTTAATTTATATAGCAGCGGACATATATTTATGTTCATATGTATTTATCGGCATGGGAAAGTGTTGAAGAGGTAAATCCCCTCTGTAGATAGAGGCGATCCCACTAGCCCTAGATTGGGTCTAGCAACAATCGAATCACGCAATGACGGTGGTTCCTAGTTACAAGAAAGACAAAGACCGCGATAAGTATCCTACCTCGAATCCCACGCTGCTGTTGTCGATGAAGAAGTGGTGCTCCTTGTCCCTAGCTTGATAGATCACAATCCTTCCATTTGACACATCTAGATACCTGTACACATGCAAAGAAACAATGACATACAACGTAATACTTAAAGCATGTAACTATGTATAAGTCATAGAAGATATAATTTTTTGCATCACATAAAAGTGTAAACACAAGAATGGAACCAAAATTAGAGTCACTTATATTATAAATGATAAAAGGGAGATTAAAACCAAATGATCTGACGCTTTGATCTTCCTTTGGCGGGGCTTGCAGCGGAGCATGTCTCAAAAATGCTCATCAGGGATTTGACAAAACTCTCTCTCTCACAGGGTTCTCCTCGGCTCTGCTCTCAATAGTTTCCCAGCTATAGTTTCCTTCCTACAAGTTCAACTAGCTAGCAAATGGAGAGGGCAAGCTTTTATAGATGGAGGAAGGGAAGTTGGGATCCCTATAATCATGGGATAGGTCCTATCTCTTAGGAAGGTTCCATGAGAGGTGGAAAACCACTTCCTATACATGGAGATCTGGAGCCAAACCACTCAACTTCTTTTGATGATTCATTCTAGAGTTTTTTAGAATCAAACTTCTGCCATTTATTTTTAAAAAACATCCTTTAATAAGCTTGGCGCGAGTGAAACACAGGGACAGAGCGCCAACTTATGCGCCCTATAGTGTGGATTTCCCCCATTGTCGCGAGGGATGAACTAGCTAGTTGCGCCAAGGCTAAAACATTTGTTTTTAGGGTTTTTCAGAGGAAATTTTCTGCAGGAGGATATTTTTCCTCATGTAGGAGGATGCCATAAAGGTGTTTTCAGGGCATTTTACTGTTCACAGGTCACGGGAATAGTCCTCCAATGTACGGGACAAGGGATTGCAGGGAAGGTGACAAAATGTTGTGTAACAGATCCCCCCTAAAGCATGAGGCCTGAGAGAGAGGGAGGGGTGAAATTCTTTATGAGAACGTACCCAACTGAAAACACTGCCGCCGGAAGAACTGCAGATACAAATACAACTGATATCTCTTTTTTTCTTGCACTGATTTACATCCAGACCATGCATTCCACTATTGGGAAATAGCAGTGGCTTGTAAGCATGCATTCACCTCGACCATACATTGAAGAAGAATGAAGTATGTAGCATATCTTGTTTCTGCAGGTTCCAAAAACCTCTTCCTTGAATACATCCTATAGATTACTAAAGAGGCATGGTGGTTGCAAAAGTACATGTGTGCATCTCTTATATCTAAAATGAGTTTAGCAATCCAAGATATTTTTTTAATATCTTTGAGGACATTATTAAAGTCATGTACACAACAACGAGTCCAAATGATATGTCTATATCGACTTTGAGCCATCAAACCCGCTTCTTTGCAAACAAGGGTTGAATATGTGATTACATGTACTAGATTTGAAGGATCAATCTCATCAATTACTTCTTTCAATAGTTCAAACATGAAGGTAGCATCATTTAGTTTCCCACTACAACCAATTGATCTTAAAAAGTAGGGCCGAGCTAGAGATGTAACAATAATATTCAACAATGGGCTTTGTTTAAAGTTTGTACAACCATCCATAACTATTCAACATCCTAAATAAATCGAATATTGTTTAAGAGGGCCCATAAGCCCTTGCATTCTTTTCACCCCCTTATCTAACAATGATGTCTTCATTTTGTTGTAATTTGGAGGTGCATATCCTGGGCCAACAACTGTGATTTTTTGAACCATTTCTTTGTAATGTGGAGAACAGGTAGTATTAAATGAAATTCGATTTCCCATAAAAAAATCAGCAATACCATCATCAGCCTCATCCCTATGTACTACATTTTAGATTTTAGAAATTTGTTCCTAATCAAAACTAGTAGGCATCTTACTCCTCCCATAAGTAAACCGCCCCCCCCCCCCAAAGACTCAAATTAGTTTTATGCATTTTGATTAACCGGATATTTTATATCATCAGAAGGAGATCTAGGTACTTTAAAATTACAATCATTTCCCAAGTTCATTACATTATATCCTAGGAAATCCATATGAAGCTTTGTTAACTCCATCCTTTTCTCAATAGTTCATGTATAACCCTTTACTCCGTCACAAAGTATGGATAGAAGATGATGCCATACCCTATTGTAACTTCCTTTAAACATGTGGTTACAAAATGTGCACATCCATTCTTCATAACCACCATTATTGTTTTTCTTGTTTTTAGTAATTTTCTTCACAAATTTTAACAAGTGTTTCTTTGGGTTTGTGCTTTGTTGGAATTTACCATTTGGAATTAGAGGAAGAGAAGAATTTTCATATCCACTTGCTGGTATTGAACTACCACTCTCCATGATTCCCCTATTAATACAAGAGAAAAAAAAACATATTATAAACAAAATGTACAATGAAAAGTAAAAAAAATGACATGCACTTGTATACAAAAATGCAAATGCAAATGAAAATGTATTTAAGAACACACTTTTCAACAATCTATACAATAAGAATTTTGTAACACATTGTAACACATTATAATAACAATCGAGATGGTGTTAATGAAAATATAATTCTAGTTGTTCTCTAAAACAGAACTAAAACTATTATTTTTAATAATTTTTTATTGTCCATAAAACATTGGAACTTTGAATTTTATACATCAATAATTTTGTTCAGATGCTAGTTAAAGGAAAGGATATCAATGTTACCATCACTAATATTATTATCTAAATTGACCATGAATTCAAATACATTTAAAAATTTTAAGTACTTTACAGTAAAAATTTAGAGATCACATAAGACATGAATTTTGGCCGTCGTTTAAGATATTTTAAGAAAATATAATTCTAGATATTCTCTAAAACAAAACTAAAATTATAATTTTTAATAA